>RQTK01000323.1:96010-112115 GCA_003991915.1 Elysia chlorotica
GGGGCGGGGGTAGACCGTTTTGAATACGTCTGAGGTGGGGGGAAGCATAAAGCGTAATGTAAGCTACCGATAATTACTTTAGTCAGTCTCTCTCTCTGTCTCTCTCTCTCTCTCTCTCTCTCTCTCTCTCTCTCTCTCTCTCGCCCTGGGGTAGAACACCAGCTTTCAACGCTGGAGGTCCGTGGTTCGAGTCCTGCCGATTCCGCCCCCTATGGGTTGAGCGATGGATGCCCGTCTAATGTGAATGTCGGAAGCCAATGTTCTACTTCCAGGCCACCGGCGAAGGGCGTGAGACGCTTGTTGTTCCTCTATCTGTTACTTATGGATATAACTAACATTGTTTATACTACCAGTGCACGCACTTTCCGCCTAATCTGTGATTAGAACCATTATTTTGTCTACCAGTGCACCTACCTCCTGCCTAACCACCTGTCTACCAGTCTACCTACCTCCTCCTTAACCTATGAACCACCAATCTACCAGTGTACCGACTTTCTGCCTACACTATGATTAAAACCATTGGCCAGCAATGTACCTACCTACGGCCTAACCATCTATCTACCAATATACCTACCAACTCCCTAACCACCTGACTACCAGTGCACCTACCGCCTGCCTAACCACCTGACTACCAATGCACCTACCTCCTGCCTAACCATCTATCTACCAATGCACCTACCTCCTGCCTAACCACCTGACTACCAATAATGAACAGAACCATCAATCTACCAGTCTACCTACCTCCTGCCTAACTTATGAACAGAACCACCAATCTACCAGTGTACCTACCCCCAGCCTAACTTATGAACAGAGCCATCAATCTACCAGTGTACCTACCTCCTGTCTAAATCATGGTTAGAACCACCTGTCTACCAGTGTACCTACCTCCAGCCTAACTTATGAACAGAGCCATCCATCTACCAATGTACCTACCTCCTGCCTAACTTATGAACAGAACCATCAATCTACCAGTCTACCTACCTCCTGCCTAACTTATGAACAGAACCATCAATCTACCAGTCTACCTACCTCCTGCCTAACTTATGAACAGAACCACCCATCTACCAGTGTACCTACCTCCTGCCTAACTTATGAACAGAGCCACCCATCTACCAGTGTACCCACCTCCTCCTGATCCTCCGCCCAGTTGAAGGCAGCCGGCGTGAGGCGTTTGTTGTTCCTCCAGCACGCCATGAAGGACCTGTTCTGGCTCGACTTGTACAGGATGTGGAACAGGTTGGACGGAGGGTCAAGGTCGGGCGTGAAAAACTCGCAGATGGCCCCCGTCAGATCTGTCAGAGCGTCCAGCGTGAACCCGTGCTCGATGCCCTGAAACGTGCGCTTGCACCTGGGGAGAAAAGTCACGTGATCAACGGGAAGAGATCGACAAAGAAACTTGTTCTATACTATGCAATGGGTTTAGTGTGTGGCAGCAAGTAAGCTTGTCAAACGTTTGTCTTGGGTCGCGTTAAGAACATAGCTTTTATACTTCTGACATTGGGCGCTTAGCAACGCGGCGTACTTAATAAAAAAGAAGTATGGGAACAAGTAATAAGAAGGAGTAGGAGTAGGAGAAAGAGGAGGAATATGAGGAAAGGAAGAGGATAGTAACAGGTGCTTAGAAGAAGAGGTGGAGGAAACGTGGAGGAAGAAGGAGGTGTGTGAAGGGGAAGGGGCAAAGGAAGAAGAAAAGGCAAGTTAAGAAAATAAGAAGGGGAAAAGAAGAGCAGGCATAGGGCAATGAGAAAAAAGAAAAGGAGGCGTATAAGGATAAGAAGGAAAGCGTGCAATTAGGAGGATCAATAGAAAGACAAAAGGGTAACAGGAGAGGAAAAGTGTGGGATAATAAAGGGCACAGAAGACAGAAAGAATACCATGCTGTACATAGATCTATGCACAAACTCACTTGGCGTAGGCTTTCTCCACTAGCGGGCCCCACAACTCCCCAGCGCTGCCTAGCGGACGGCAGAACAAGGGGAGGTCATTCAGCATGGGTAGGTAGTCGTCCACCACAATGTCCACCCACTCGCCGAACCGCCATACGTGGAAGTGGAAGCAGCCTAGGGACAAAACGTGGACAGAACTTGCATTATTGTAACTAAGAAAACTTTAACGCTCTACCACTATTCATCATCATCATCATCATCATCATCATCATCATCATCATCATCATCATCATCATCATCATCATCATCATCATCATCATCATCATCATCATCATCATCATCATCATCATCATCATCATCATCATCATCATCATGCTGGCTTGTTGGTAGTGACTGACATAGCCTCCCGTATAATCTGCCAGAAGAGCTCTCTGTCATGAACGATCCTTCCTGCCTCGTTGGGCCTCCATTGTAGCCAATCGTAAATGAAACCTACCGACATTCTTGAAGTTATGTTCTGTCTTCGCTTTGCCCACAGCTTTGCTTCTGGGATATATCTTTCCAAACTGTCATGTCTTTTTAGATGACCTAGGAATTTCAATTTCCTTCTTTGATGGTATGCAAAACCCAACTTGGTTTGATCTTAAGTTCCATTATTGAGTTGACATTTCGCCTGTGTGCTGTCTATGGAACTCTAAGCATTTTTTGTAGCATTTTAATTCAAAAGAATATATTCTTTTCATGTTTTGTTATTGTCCAACCTTTACATCCATATGTGGCAATGGGGAATATGCAAGATCTTGTGATTGTCATTTTTGCCTCTTTGTTGATTTCTTTCTAGAGCTTTTCAAGTCTTTTTATTATTTTGTGCTAGGGCTGTTGACATTCTTTTGTTTATTTCTGCTGAGCATATGGCGTCTACGTCAATTCTAGAACCTGGATATTCAAACTGGTCTACATGCTCCACATTTTTTTTCCTTTTACTAACACATCTGCAACAGAGCTGCACCTGTCGATGTTAACAGTTTTAGTTTTCTTAACATTCATCAACAGTTCTTTCTTTTCGCTGTTCTCTTGAACTGTTTAGATCAGCTTGTTAAGTCCCTAAGGTGTTGTAGAGAGAAATGCAGTGCTATCAGCGTACATCAGGTCTCTTAGTTTAAGTCCTCGGGTGCAAGGCTCATGATTGTAAAAGTGTAAACATGTGACGAGGTCGTTGTGGTATAATCCATTTTTTAAATAACGTTTTTATTAAACTTTTGTATTTTAGTTATAATCAAATTAAAGCAATTCATTTGTCGACTAGCTTGAAACATAATTCTTTAATCATGAGCTATGGATGTGCTACAAATTACTTAGTTATATAGCCCTATACATCTAGTACTATCTCTATTATTGTTTGAGCTTCAACACACAACCAGTCAAATGGTTCACATGCAGAGAGAGAAAAAGATAAATTAAGAGAGAGCGAGAGAGAGACAGAGAAAGAAAGAGAGAGAGAGAGAGAGAGAGAAAGAGAAAGAAAGAAAGAGAGAGAGAGAAAGAGAAAGAGAGGGCGTGAGTCAGAGCGAAAAATAATGTGAGAGGAGAGAGAGGGAAAGATGGAGAGAAAAGTACAAGCCAGCTGCGTTCACACGATAATCGCGCTAAAAGGCACACCCACCAAACAACACGCCTAGACAAATTTCCGACTAGCGGAATCCGGGGATACGGGGATGCGCGCCAAATGTGCTAAGGATATTCCCACAAATAGTTTCTTTTTTAATCATCGTCCCTTTCTCGACAGGTGCTGCTGACAGGAATTATGTGACATTAGCACGATTCTGCGCCATGTCTTGCATATATATAATGTACCACCTGCTAACCCCCAGTCTCTCCCCCAGGTAGATTTATATCACCTGCCCAGTGAAAATACAAATTCACCCCCAGGCAGCTCAACAAGGTAGCTTTATATCACCTGCAAAGTTATCACCTGCACAGTAAAAGTACACATTCACACCTAAACCTGTCACCCAGGTTGTTACCTTCGAAGTTCTGGTCCTAGTGCCACCTGCACGTTTAGCGCGTATATAGACCACACATCTCTAACAACATTAACGCCATGTCTCCCACCCAGGCAGTTTTTTTCTATCACCTGTTCGGTGAAAGTTTATAGACCAAATATCCCACTTATATCACCCAAGTATCAAGGCCTCTTATCTCTCACCCAGATAGTCGCCCTCGAAGTTCTGCTCGTTGTTTCTGAACCCGGGCAGCAGACGCTCCAGGGCGCGCACGCTTAGCGACACGACCACCAGCGCCGCGTGAAACCAGGCGCGCTGCTTCCAGTGTTGCCATGGAAACGGCTCGTCGCAGATGCCGCCCACTCCGATCAGGGAGGGCGTCTCCTGCAGTTCCTGGTGTGGACATATAAAAAAAGGTGATAATTAGATTGTCAGCTAGGCAAGCGCAGTAGGAAGAGCGTGATACGCCTGAATACAGGAGATAATTAGATTGTCAGCAAGGCAAGCGCAGTATGAAGAGCGTGATACTCCTGAACTCAGGATTTGGGGTTCGAGTCCCACGTTTGGCTACATGAAACACTACCATGCACTGCGTTAGGGGATACCATTATATATTTTTGAATAATTCTAATTGCCAATTGGAAGTTCGAGGTGCGCATTTTTAGAGCTTAATAATTGTAAACAATGAACATAATCTATGTGTGATCACAAAATTTAATGGAGAAGTAAAAAGGGAGAAGTATAAGACATGATATGTTAAATTTAATTTGACTCTTTACCCAACGAGTTTTTGTTTTTATTAACTTGTTTTTGTTACGATTCCTTGGTTTCCAGAACTGCTTTAGTCGAATACAGGTGCATCAGCTGATACTCGAACCACGAACCACTTGTTAATCATTCCGGATCACTACTAGCTGAGCTATCTGGCGACCCCAGGAAAATTGTCCAAGGCCATTCCGTGTATCGCCTGGCGAGCCCGCAAACAACCTGAAGTCAACACCACTCGTTTGTCTCGCCTTTATGCGATCGATTTCTGACAGAAAATCGTGGACAGCCCAACTGGGCAATTTCCATTGAAGTGAAATATGTGATTTGTTGTCTATGTTCGCCCTTGCTCGAGTGATAGATGTCCAAAATGGTTTTAAAGACATACATCACTTGAGAGTGTGAGCGACAACGAGTCGTGATTATAACGTTGTGGTAAGCTAATGCCTGGTCCGAAGATGATATGCGAAAAGAAATAAAGCTTAGGAGGAGTTGTAAGCTACCGCGACGTTGTACTTACCACCCGTTGACTGTAAAGATAATGTGAATGCGAGTGGATTAGAACCTAAATACAGCTTGTGTGAGTTTAAGATTAAGTGGGCACCGTCATAAAGACGTTCAGCTCGTGTGAGTGTGAGTAGATATGATCATAAAGACCCATAGCTCGTCTGAGTGTGAGTAGATATTATCATAAAGACGTTTAGCTTGTGTGAGTGGATATGATAAATAAAGACGTACATCTTGTGTGAATGTGAGTAGATGTGATCATAAAGACGTTCAGCTTGTGTGAGTAGATACGATCATAAAGACGTGCAGCTTGCGTGAATGCAGAATTATGTTTCTCACGAGTCAAGACCTAAAGCTTGTGTAAACGGATATGATTCTTAAGTTTCACTCCCTGTTTGAGTAGATGTAATTATATATGCCTTCTGCGTGTACGAGTAGATGTGATTCTAAAGATCAACAGCGAATCTGTGTGACAAACAGAGAAGGACACATCGCCCTATCGATCCGCAGTTACTTCAATACCCTAATGGCGTGCCGTACAAAGCTTGCCACCTAGAGAGGAAGATTAATTACCTCCCTTCCTGTCTATCTCTCGCCGCTGTTGTTGTGATGTCAACCTACTCTAGCTGAGCTGAGATCGGTAGAGAGGCTGCCTCATTAGCGGACACAGGAGTGGGGAACTCTCATTCACCTCGTTAATAATGTTAATAATGGTTTGTTGTTACAAACACGACGCCTAGATCTAGAACTGCTAACTGGGCGACAGAGCCGGTGTTTTGGTAGGGCTTTATTGTGCGTGAGGCCACGTTTTTCACTCTAAACATAAGCAAACACGACAGAATATAACTTCTAAACTGTCTTTTCTGTGATTTAAGTTGCAAGAGTTGAGTTGGTTTAACGTCCAACATCAGCACTATATAGGCTATATTGTGGACGGGCTCCAAGACTGACGTCTGACAATTTTATGTGCTGCCACACACGAGACAGGGCGGGGATACCATGACTCCTGTCTCAGCCGATCACATTAAACTGACACCGACCCAACCAGTAGGGAGCGAAATCGCCAGGGCTCGAACCACGAACCTTTGGCTTCGGAAGCCTATGTTTTACCATAGGGCCACTGCTCCCTCCCTCGGACTAAGTTGCAAAGTCTAACAGGTGCATGAAAAATTAAATAGAGCCTTTTTGAGAAATTCACAATATTTAATTATTAATATTGTTATAAAGAATGAGTTTATAACTGAAAAATGAAGATTTTCTTCCGATTTCTATTGGTGTGTGAACTTTTTAAAAGTTTATTGATAAGAGGTATGTATTGCAACTTTGTCAATGGAACATAATAATCGCAAGCTTCGGTATGACAGCTCTGAAATATTGCGCTCGGGCATATTTCTTTCCACCTGAAAATTAAAACGCATGTAAATCGTGAAAAAAAGCCCAGGTCGAACTCCTTTGCCTAACGCTATTAAAAAGACAATCGGAGACACAAAGACAGAGACGCAGACAGCGGTCTGAGCTTGAACCGCCTAAAGACAGTCAGAGCCACAGAGACACAGAGAGACACCAAGATAGCTATCTGACCTTGGGCCGCCTAAAGACAGTCGGAGACACAGAGACACACAGAGACACCGAGACAGCTGTCTGACCTTGGGCCGCCTAAAGACAGTCAGAGACACAGAGACACACAGAGACACCAAGACAGCTGTCTGACCTTGGACTGCCTAAAGACAGTCAGAAACACATAGAGACAGAGACACACAGAGACGCCGAGACAGCTGTCTGACCTTGGGCCGCCTAAAGACAGTCAGAGACACAGAGACACACAGAGACACAGAGACACAGAGAGACACCAAGACAATTGACTGACCTTGGGCCGTCTAAAGACACACAGAGACACAGAGAGACAGAGACGCAACGAGACAGCTGTCTGACCTTGGACCGCCTAAAGACAGTCGGAGCTACAGAGTCACAGAGCCACAGAGCCACAGAGAGACACCAAGATAGCTATCTGACCTTGGGCCGCCTAAAGACAGTCGGAGACACAGAGACACACAGAGACACATCGGAGACACAGAGAGACAAAGACACACAGAGAGACACCTAGACAGCTGACTGACCTTGGGCCGCTTAAAGACAGTCTGCTCGTACTTGTCGTCGCCGCTGTAGACGTAGGTCAAAGACGACCGGTCAGGTGGGAAGCAGGCGTCCACAAACAGATCCGATGTGGTCAGGGTGCCCTTCAGGTCAGCTTTCGCCATGACCATGCACTTTATCCGTCTGGGGACACACACAAAGAGGTTTGTTTTGGACCATTGGTTACAAATAGCATACATAGTATTGGTTTTTTTTAAAATATGCCCCAAAACAAAAAGAAATAGCAAAACCACAACAGAAACAACAACAACAACAACATCAACAACAGCAGTGGCAGCAACAACAACAACAACAACAACAACAACAGCAACGAGAATTACAACAACAACAACATAAGCATCAGCAGCATCAACAACAACATATAAACAAAACAAAGAAACAAAACTAACATACAAAACAAAGTGAATTTTTTCAAGCAATGTTTATGGGTCTAACCGTCTCTTAAATAATCCTCACATTGCCAACATCTTCCCCTGATCGGCTACACGTATAGCGTCATGAGATACGCACCGGAAACACAAGCGCTACACAGTTTGCGTCATGAGACACCCTCTAGGCATCGCGGGGATAAATAATTAACCTTTTATCCAAGGTAACGAATGAAGTCATCTTGCTACTGACGTTTAGTTGAGTTGAGTTGGTTTAACGTCCAACATCAGTACTATAGATATGCTATATTATGTGCGGGCCCCAAGACTGACGACTGACAAATTTATTTGCTGCCACTCACGAAACAGGGCGGGGATACCCTATCTCAGCCGGTCACATTAAACTAACACCGACCCAACCAGTAGGGAGCGAAATCGCCAGAGCTCGAACCACGTACCTTTTGCGTTGGAAGCCGATGTTCTACCCCAGGGTCACCGCGGCACCGCGCCCCTCTGCTGCTGACGCACTTGTGTGCTAATGCCGCTTTATCATGTTTCATAACTGAAGACATCACAGGTTTTGTAAGATCAATATATAACAAGCAGCATGATCGCAGTTAGTTCTTTCTCAAGATTTAATACGCCTTCACGCGATGTTGGTGTTAGATCGTGACCAAGGAGAAAACTAGACATACGCTTTAGGCTCAGTCTTTAACCAATTGATTTCAGCAAAAACAAAAACAAAACAAAAAATCAACGAATTAACAACACAAGAAGAAAAACGCCGTTGCTTTGGTGTAATTATAGGAGGCTGGAATACTTCACGGATTTCTGAGAAAAGCATGGGGAAATTTTTTTTTTCTGGTTCTAAGCAATATCGATTGCGACCTTTTTTCTATTCAGGCTGAACCATTCATGGTGCTACAACAACAACAACAAAACCAACAAAATAAATAAAGAAAGAAAGAAAGAAAGAATACTAGCATTAGTTATGTGAGATGTTAAAAGAAAGTCAAGCTTTAAACAAAGAAAGGGAGGCTCCGGTTTAACTCTGTTACGGCTGAACAGAGCACGTAAAGGCTAAAATTAGTACACACTAAAAGCTTATGAAAGGAAGTAGTTAGGTAAGTAAGTAAGTAATTAGGTAAGTAAGTAATTAGATTTAAAAAAATAAGTAATTAAGTACGAAGGTAGGTAAATATGTTTTAGGTTTGTAAAAAAATTATGCATAATACGTGGGTAGGTCATGAGTAACTGAATAAATAGGGTAATCGGTTTGTATACAAGGGAATAAATACACATACAATCACGTTATACACTGTAGTGCGAAACCAGTACCAAAGTTCGCGCAAACTCAACCATAGAAAGCGACCAAGGTCTTCGTATATATGTGCGAATCACGTTAGTGGTTAGCCGCCGAATTGATAAAGGCAAACAAATTATTAATATTTACATGAGATTTAGGGTAACGATGATTCGCTTTTTCTTGAAGTCTAAGTGTGACTATCACCGAATTATATACTGAAGCTCCACCCCTTAAAAAGAAAAAAAAAACAACAATAAACAAACAAACAAACAAACAAACAAAACAACCACACAAAAAACAACAGAAAAACAAACAAAAAAAAAAAAAACAACAAACAAACAAACAACAAAAAAACAACACCCCCCAAAAAACAACAACAACAACAAAACAACAACAAAAAACAACAACAACAACAACAAAAAAAAAACAAACAAAAAACAACAACAACAACAACAAAAACAAAAACAAAACCAAGAAAATAAATAAATAAAGAAAGAAAGAAAGAATACTAGCATTAGTTATGTGAGATGTAAAAAGAAAGTCAAGCTTTAAACAAAGAAAGGAAGGCTCCGGTTTAACTCTGTTGCGGCTGAACAGAGCACGTAAAGGCTAAAATTAGTACACACTAAAAGCTTATGAAAGGAAGTAGTTAGGTAAGTAAGTAATTAGGTAAGTAAGAGGTCATGAGTAACTGAATAAATAGGTAGGCAATGAAGTAATGTGAGTAAGTTAGTAGATGAATAATAAAGAAAATAAGTAGGAAAGTAAGTTGGTATATGAGTTAGTAGGTAAAACAATAAGCGGGTATGTAAGGGGGTCGGTAGGTAAGTATGTAAGGGGGTCGGTAGGTAAGTAGGGGAATAAGTATTAAAGAAAATGTGAGAGTAGGTAAGGAGATAAGTAATTAGGTAGGTAATTTAGGAGGTAAGAAAGAGAGTATTGGAAAAATAGGTAGTTTCCTAGGTAAGTAGGTTGGTAAACATTTCAGTAAATGTGTACATATAAATGGGCAACTAAAAAGGTAGTTGATTAGGTAGGAACTTAGCAGGTAAGTAAGTGAGTATTAAAGAAGGTAGGTAAGTATATAGGTAAATAAGTAGGGCATATTAAGATGTAAGACATACTGTCAGACTCAACTCTAATATAAAAGACAGATACAACGCAGCGGAAGGTATAAAGTATCTAAAATGAGAACAGTCAGATATAAAAACTCTTTCTAGTTAAAAGGTAAGAAAAACTATAAACATTATCTGGATGTCTGCCTCGTGCTATGTGATAACATATCTATGACATTTAGAATTGTAACACGGTCATTCTTTAAATATCCATAGGCCTACATGTTAATATCACCCTGGGGCTAATGTACTTTTATAATATTGTGCTCAATCGATTGTCTCTATTACTATAATTATTTCTATCACAAGCCATTATATTCCATAAATCACCTTAATATTTCAAAATGCATCTAGTTATGCGACAGTTAGGTTTCTTAGTGTAACCTTTTTATGTACACATTAGAACAATATTTTTTTATTATCAAATTTTATATTAATTTGGATTTATATTACGAACTTAGATTGGTTATTTCTATTTAGAAACCTGATAATTCTACACCACATCAGTTAAAAAAAAATCTTTTATATATGAGTATGTCTTTATGTAATATTCATATATGTACAAACTCTTATTCTCTTATCCCAATGTTTAAACGTAAATTGTTTAAGTATTTTTGGACATGTCATTCTTTAAATTTCCCCTCTAGGTATTAATAAAGGATTATCTTATCTTACCTTATCTTAATGAGATGGGTAAGTATAATAACGTAAATGAGTCAGTGACTAACCTTGTAGTCATGGTATAGCGTCTCTCTCTCTCTCTCTCTCTCTCTCTCTCTCTCTCTCTCTCTCTCTTTCTCTCTCTCTCTCTCTTCTCTTAGTAGGTTGATAGGTAGATAGATAAATATTGAAATCTGTTAGTCGTGGTAGGGCGGCTCTCTCTTGGTAAGTCAGTAGGTAAGTAGTTATGTAGGTATTGACTTAGTGGAAGTAGAAGATAGGTAGATAGGTAATTAGGTATTGACTCACTCAAATGTCTGGTAGAGCGTCTCCAGCTTGAATGTAAGTTAGGTAGGCGTTGACTTACTGGAAGTGGAAGGTAGGTAGATAAATAGGTGGTAGGTAGGTAGGTATTGACTTACTGGAAGTACACGATAGGTGCATAGGTAGGTAGGTAGGTACTAGGTATTAACTTACTGGAAGTAGAAGGTAAGTAGATAGGTAGGTAGGTAGTTAAATAGGTAGGTAGGTATGTAGGTAGGAAGGTAGGTAGATAGGTAGGTAGGTATTGAATCACTGGTAATCCTGGTAGGGCATCTTTAACTTGGTAAGTAAGTACATAGGTAGATACGTAGGTACGTAGGTGTTGACTTACTGGAAGTAGAATGTAAGTAGATAGATAGATAGATAGGTAGGTAGGTCTTGACTTATTGGAAGGAGCAAGTAGGTAGATAGGTAGGTAGGTATCAGGTATTGACTCACTGGTAGTCCTGGTAGGGCGTCTCTCGCTTGGTTCTCTCCATGATGGGCAGGGAGCGGCAGGGGCGAGCCTGCTTGTGCTGGGTGGCCTTGACCTTCATCAACTGACTCATGCCGTCACGGGTCATGGTCGGGAAGGAGCAGGCGTCAGGCCTAGGGGATAAACAGCACAGAAAGTTTTATTAGTGGCATGTTGTTTTAGTTAGGCTTGGGGGACAAACAGCACACAGAGCAATGTCAGGGGAGTTGGGAACAAAATATCGAATACAGAATTAACACAGAAAGCGACATTAGTGGTTTGCTGGATTAGTCAATCTGACTGCCAGAAACTAGGATAAAAAACCCACTATGGTTTAGATGGTTTGGTTTGTAATGTTTAAGAAACCTCCATTGAAACATTATCAGTGTAACATATCGCGGGCGGATCTTTTGATAAACGTCTGACAATGTATGTGCTGCCACACAGCCTGTAACAGTATAGTCTCACTGGTTCAACCCTTCGACAACAAGTGGGCCTCATCCTGATTTGGACCCAGGGTACCCTGATTGAAGCCAACCTTTCTGTTTACTATGTGACCTCACTACAACCGAGCGAATTAGCTCCATGGTACGACGCATATAGAAAGCGTTGCTGCAGCTGCAGCGTTGAGTTCGTCCATAAAGTGCAGACAACCCTAAAAAGCACTGATGTCTTAATGTCTCTGTTGATGTGGAAACGTTTTGTATAACACTTTCATTGTTTTATTTTCGACTCATTGCGTCATAGTGTAATATTTATAGCTAGAACTAGAGTTTCAACTAGCGCTTATATCTGGAATTTTTGTTTACAGGAAAATGAGCAGAAATGATTTTGGCGCTTGAACCACTGTTTAGATGCGTCCCATATTTTTGGCAATTTTTACCTAGAGGGCACTTTTAACCATTTTATAAAAATATAACTCTAGACTATTTTTTGTCACTGTAATCCCAGGGATCTACCCTCTACAAACCTGATTTAAACATGCAAGTGTTAGCTCCCTTTACGACTGCTCCCGATATTGGTCCGGCGTGAAGATGGTCACAGAGGTGTGGCCGAAAGGGAGTCCACCAGTAATCAAAATGTCGTTTGGTGTCCTCTGAGGATATTGACCATCACGACTCCGCCCTCCCCCCCAAAAAAAAATCCGCCACACGCACACATACACATACATACAGACATACACATACACATACATACAGACACAACGTGCTATTTTCAATCTTTCAGTATGTAGCCTATATTTGAAAAGACGTTGCCAAACCATCAGGAGATAATTTTAGCGTCCGGTAAATCACCTGACACAGAAAAAGAGGGAGGATGTAGTCTGGGTGGTTTGTTGTTGTTGTTGTTGTTGTTGTTGTTGTTGTTTTTGGTTTCTTTACAACATACTACCTTTCTATGACACCAGACTTACAAAACTGACGTTTCAACATACACTGTTAGATCTTTTAAACACCCAGCCTATAACCTGAGAGATGTTATTTCTTCTAGGTTTTTTTTGGTGCTCCATTATCAGTAATTAATGTCACAATAGGTCTTCTCTTGGCGCTCGATCGAAAGAAAGTGAAAGATTTAGTGAGACACAGACACTTCACGCGCGACTTTCTCAAAAACGAAAGTACACATTGCGCATGCGCATGGTCGATTGATCGGTTACTTTGTGCTAAGTAGAAACTTAACTAAGATATTTTCTGAATGCTCACTTGCATACGCTCGACTTAACTTAACCTAAGTTCACCAAAACTTAGCGTACGTAAGTTTAAACTTAGACGAACGAGTTGCATACGGGCCCAGTCAACGATAAGCCTTATTCTACAACATTAATTATTTCCAAAATGTAATAAACTTACGATTCAACACACACTGTTAGATTTGTTAAGGACCCAGCCTATGAACTGGTCATGACAAGGGTGTGTGAAGAGAGCACGTTTTGTTCTGTAAACCAAAACATTTAACGCTTTTGATGTGTAACATTAGGGGAAAAAAAGAATAATATGAATGTTCTTTTTGGGGCAACGCATCTAATTTTCGCTCTGTTTTCGACGTATGTTTACTTAAAAATCTCACTAGGTCTGTAAATTGGCAACAATGCATAACTTGTATTTCGTATTCTTCATATCAAACAAACCTGTGCTCTAACCGGTTGACCATCTTTTCACGAACGCAGCTGGTACTGGTACATTATGTATTTCTATGATGTAAGCACTGTCTGATCTGTCACTTCTATACTTTTAGCAGTACAAATGAAATCGTTGTCGGTTATTCTAGTTTGCCTAAATTTCACACACTCTCTCTCTCTCTCTCTCTCTCTCTCTCTCTCTCTTACCGTTTCTCTCTCTTCCTCTTTCTCTTGCCCCTCTTTCTACCTCCTGCGCAATTCCCACTAGCAAATGTATCTGTTCTCTATTACTTAAAATCTAATCAATTTACCAATTTGAGGTAAAAACTAATTTTTATCATTTGTTTTTCTTTGAGGTTAACAACTACTCCATGTTAGAATTGATTTTAACTCAATAATTATAGTATTTCACAGGTGATTTTTATTCCACCCCAAGGACTGAACATTTCCGGAGTCTCTGCTTAGACCGGTGATCAACGACATATCAAAGGCTAGGTCTAGACATCCAGTTTTCCATTAATAACATGGAATTTCCCCTCGGGAGACTTAAGACCGCTCAATATCTATCTGTCTCTCTGTCTGTCATTACCGGTATACACCCTTTCTGACTTTCCATCCATGTTTCTATTCTTCTATCTGTATGTACAAATTGTCTTCTTGACTTCCAATCTTTACTGCTTCTCTCTCTCTCTCTCTCTCTCTCTCTCTCTCTCTCTCTCTCTCTTTCTCTCTTTTTATATACTTCTTCTTCTTCTTCTTCTTCTTTCTCCTCCCTATGTCTTTGCTTTTTGGTAATGTCTGTCTAACCAAATGAAGCACATACATACAATGTCACTATCATCCACACACGATACCGTCGTCTTTGTAAACATCTAGTCAGTGCTATGCAATTCATTGGAAGAGCAATACATGTCCACCTAATGTGGTTTCAGTTAAACCTAGATTAAATCCTTTTCTGCTTTTCGCTTTTTGAATCATGTACAATATAATATAGCCTTTACTGCGTTGACGTCCCGTGAAAACAAAGTCACTGCTAATCATGATATGGATGCTCTCAGACACCATGGATCATAATTACTACTAAAAGCAAAACCAAATTGTAACGTCCCACTATAGAAAGCCGGCGAATGTTGTATAGTTTATGGAACATTACAAAGACTATTCATTTATCAATACTGGTCCATTTTATGTTGTCCTCAGTTACAAAGGAAAAAAACGATCGCTTCTCTAAATATCCAAACTTTGTCTTACAAACTATGGGCCACAGTGTATAAAACAGACAAAGAGAAAGAGAGAGAGAGAGAGAGAGAGAGAGAGAGAGATAGAGAGAGATTTTGAGAGGAAGAGAGAGCGAGAGAGATAAAGATAGAGATTGTGAGAAGGAGGGAAGCAAACAAATAGGCAAAGAAAGAGAGAGAGACATAGAACACACAGAAAGGGGAGATAAAGAGATAAAGAGTGAGCGAGGGAAGGAGAGAGAGAGTGTTTGAGAGCGAGAGGGGGGGGGGGAGAGATATCGAGAGAGATAGATTGAGAGAAAGAGAGCAGTACCCGATACCCTAGCAAAGATGCGTGATATCTTAACCCATGCAGCGTAACACACAAAACATCATTGTCCCTGAACCTTATCACTCAACAGATCTGAACATCAATGGGTCATAACCAATCTTGTCGATAGATCGATTACCAATAAACATTTTTTATTACGGTCGGAGCCAGTCTCTAAGAAATGTTGATTGTTAACTCATCAAGAAGGTAGTGTTCTGGTTGCCTGCAGTTAAAAGCTCATCCACTAGTAACAGGGCTTTACATAAATGATTGAGAGAACCATCGAACATCTAAGTTCCTGCCTTGTTTAAAAAATGTTAGGGTTTTTATGTGAATTAAAAGTATTAAATTTATCTTGGATATGATGAAGCGTATGTAATATCTTCTCCCCTAAATGCGTACTACCATAAGCAACACGCGAGTCAAAAATGAGTTGAGAGTTAAAACAAAAATAATGTTCTATTTTGTAAAATCAAAAACAAACAAAAAACCCTGAACAACCGAAATTTAACCATGAAACAAAAACATTCATGATAACAACGACGACGAAATGGCAACAACAGCAACGGAAACAACATAATAATAGCAACAGCATCGAATAAAAAAACAACATTTATTATAACAACATCATCAAAATACTTAACGAAAACACAAAAAGAAAATACAAAATTTACGAGAAGGTAAAATAATGTAGAATCATTGAAGCGCAAAGTTACCAGCATATCAAAATGCCTCATGCACAGCAGGGGTGGTTAGGAAATTCACGTTGCATATAATTGTCAAGGTTTTTTATTACGACCATTATGGAAAACAACAACCCATCAATGTTGAGATCGCCGATGACAAAGAGTTATATGAGGACACGCGCTTATCAGCAGTGTAATTTAGATGCTCGA
>RQTK01000323.1:125120-156809 GCA_003991915.1 Elysia chlorotica
ATAATAATAATAATAATAATAATAATAATAATAATAATAATAATAATAATAATAATAATAATAATAATGCATTGCGTTTATATTACGTACTTCCATGAATACTCATACTCAATTTCCATATCACAGCTACACAAAAACATAACCATAATTATAATACTGACAAAAACAATATTACGTTCAAAAGTCACAAGGAATCCTTACAGATATTTACAACATTCACAGGTTAAATTTAAATAATAAAAAGTAGAACTTTAGCATGTATTTAAAATTTTCCATGGAAGGTACGTCCCGTATGTTTTGGGCAATTTGTTCCATGCTTTGAATCGAGATAATAAAAAGATCGCTGATCTGTTAATTTGTTATTTCTTTTTGGTACAACAAGGATGGTTTTATCACCTGAAGATCTAAGCTGCCGAGCAGGTACATACATATTTAGACAGTCATAAAGATATGTAGGTACCATCTGATTGAGTCATTAATAGCAAATTATGCACAACTTGTTCAGTATCCTTTTTCTTAACAGGCAGCCAATGTAGATGGTAAAGAGTAGGGCTAATGTGATCACGTTTTTATCAGTTCGTTTTGAACAGCCGCCATTATGTTCGTTATGCATGCGCTCTACCTTTGGTAAGACTTATGCGCCAACGTGTCCGATCTCACAGAGAACTCACAAGCCTTGGCCTAGATCTGATCTTGTCCACATTAATTTAAAGTAATAAACCAATAACAATAACAGCTAGTTATTGATAGATCCATGGCTGTATCCCTGTTGACATGGAAGCTGAATTGCATTGTGTGAATCTGCGCTATCTCGCTCTGTTCTTGTTTGTCGTGCCCGCCTGTAATTGTTCTGTTGTCGTGGATAGCACGCTGACGGCTTTTGTTTATCTAGGTGAGTAATTGTTTTTCACCAAGGCTGTGAAAACCACGACCCGTGCTGTGCGTCCAACGCCACCGTCGCTCTCAGTTTCTGCCACACAAATATCGATAACTAGGGATTCCCGGACATTTTGTGGCGTGAACTTTGTAACATTATGAGGGTGTTTACTCTTAAACTCATGCTCGGCTAGGGAACTCATGTCGGACGGAAGGATGTTCCTCTACAGTGGGGGAAGTCATGTCGGACGGAAGGATGTTCCTCTACAGTGTAAAATAAGGTAATGTAAGGGATGCCATAGAGATGGGAACAGTGCGCGCGCGTGTATGTGTGTTTGTGTGTGTGTGTGGGGGGGGGGGGGGGGGGTTGAGTTAAGTTCTGATGATACACATCGATATTATTATATTGTCACAGCTACTTTTGTCTGTATTTTACTACATGGGAGCTCATATCTAATGATTAATGGATAATCGATCATTGGTTTTCATTCCCACAATTAAAAAACAACGTGTCTTTGATTGTCCTTTTTTATTTGTTTAGGCTTACCAACGTGTAGTAACTACTCCATCCATAAGTTTATTAATTTTATGTGTAGTAACTATGATGGGTATGTCCCGCTACCTTCTCTTTTTCCTTGTTCGCGCAAAGCAAATTCCTTGTATTACCTTTTTGGTGATTATCTCTATATCAGTCTTACTCTCTTTTTCTTGTCTTTTTTTTCTTCCATTGTCGTAATCCCCCATTTCTCGTAATTGGCAAGATCTTCTTCCATTCTCTGTCTGTCTTTCCATTTTCATTTTCTTTTTATTTCTATCTCGTTGTCACTCCCAAGAAGGGTTAATTTGAACATCCATTACAATGTCTGGTTAAATTAGCAAACTGCAGACCCTTAAAAAAGTTTGCCCCTTCGGCAGCACAACTGTATTTGTTATTCCCTACTTCATCATGACGTTGTTTCAATGCTTTATGAATAAGTGCACTAGGTGGTCTTCGTTTTATAACCTTGACGAAACTTAACAGACAAATTCGCCTCAATCAAAACTACATATTAAAAATCAGTTACTACAACCAATAAAATCATTCATTTAAAAATATCCACTTAGTGCTTTTGGGGCATTGAAGCTTTATCTCACCCCCGGGAGTTACGTGATTGGAAATATAACAGCACATCTAAATTATTCAACATCCTCTATTTTGAAAGTTTTTGTGAAGAAGATTTCAAACCATTTGTGCCGGCTTAGCTGCTTGCAGATTTATGTTTACGAATAACAAACAAAAAATCGGAATATTTTAAATTCCCGTCTTTCGTAAAAAGCCCTGTCTACACCAGGGGCAATGTTTTCTCTTACGCTTGCTTTTTCTGCTCGCAAGTTGCAATTACGTGCTTTTAAAGTTCAAGGCAAACAATTGTCATTATTTTTTTCAGTATAGCCCGAAAATGGTGGTGCATCCCCTCTTTGCTTTTTAATACTTCTTTTTCTGGTTTAAGATTTTCTTATATACGAAATAAAAAAGATGAATGAACCATAGAAAAAAAGAAAAAACAAACCCATTATTGTTGTAGAAACATAATTGTATACACAGAAAAATCCAACAAGCAATTACCGATAAAAACGTACAACATTAACAACAACAACGACAACGACAACGACAAGAATAATATTAACAAGAAACAAAAACAACCATTTTACAGAAACAACGAACTTCCGGCTTATGTTAGCAAAACGTTTTGGTATTAGACTAGATGATAATTTTAGAGGTAATAAGTTCAGTGATTCAGTTTAAAACTAATCAATCATCATGGATTTTAAAAGGGAGACGTTTCTTTCAGTTGTGCAAGAATATCACAGGGAATTGCAAAGTGAAGATTTCCACTTTTAACTAATTTAAGACTTTTTGAACAACTCGTATTTGTTGATCAGCTTTAATGTGGTGTGAAAACATTTGTAAACAAAGATATATTATATTGTGTTAGCAACTGTTTAACATTGCGTATAAAACTCCGTCTATATTTAATGATAGCTGATGTGACAACCTCCCACACTTCCACATGACTGTATCTTGACACCTCGTGTGAGTCTCAGCGTTAACTGTTTTGCTTTGGTTAGTTGTTGGTTGTTTGTTTTTGAACGTATGCGATCGAAGCTATTCTAGGTCATTGAATTATCGTCAACATAACACTTGATATTTTCATCTAGCACCAAGTTCGTGTCATTACATATCTAAATTTGTGTCTTTTCTTTTTTAATTTTTCGTTTATCTTGATTTAGATCTAAATTTGTTTTTTCTTATTATTTTTTAGACTTCTACTCGTATTAGCAAAACTATCATTTTGCGATATACAATAACTATCAAACCATTCGAACAGAATACAATAACACACACACACATAAGAGGAAGATGAGCACTTACTTGGAAAGTATATATTGTGATGTACAATAACTATCAAACCGTTCGAACAGAATACAATAAGACAAAACAAAAGAAGGTGAGAACTTACTTGGAAAGTATGCTTTGATGTCTTGTCCAATGCAGAGACTCTGCTATTAATTCCGGCGCTCACGCGCTTGCTGATTTCCCAGCGTCACAGAATTAAAAAACAACGGGAAAACACAGCCAGTCGAACACCATGGTGAATCGGGCTCTCTTCCCAGACTGAATGATGGGGACTGAGCGTGTGTATAGATCTAGATCTACAGATGTTCATATAGTGGAACAAGTTAGAGCATGGAAAAAATAATGGTGCGCATGTATCTTTTATGGATGGATGGAGAGATATAAAGAAAGAGACACAAATTGGAAAAAAACGGAAACAGAGCGAGAGAGAGAGAGAGAGAGAGAGAGAGAGAGAGAGAGAGAGAGAGAGAGAGAGAGAGAGAGAGAGAGACTAACTGTCCATCCAACCATTTACATACATTCTATTAATCTATCTATTATATAAATAGATAAATATATTTTATGAAAGTGGTTGGATAGAAAGTAAGTCAGACAGACACAGAGACTTTAATAAATTAAAGAAATTACTGATTAGAAAGCGAAATTAAGATAAAAAGAAGAGTCCGAGGGTGCAAGAGAATAACAATGGTAGGCAAAGACAGAGCTTAGTAGTGCTGAGATAAAGCGTCGGCTTCAGGCGCAGAAGGTCTAGGTTCCAGCCCCGAGTTTTCTCCTCTTGTCGGTATCTGTATAATGTGACAGGTCCAGTCGTATCGCTGTATAGGGATTTTCTTAACACCAAGGAGTCGTTAGAACTATGCCAGAGCTTCGCTTTCTTCTAAATGTGTGCAAGAGTATAATTAAAACAACAACAACATTAACAACAACAACAACAACAACAACAACAACAACAACAAAAACAACAACAAAAAAACAGCAATTACAAGACGTACTTTGATCTGCGGCTTCTCCCACTGGTCAATGTGGGACTGTTTGATCTCAAAGTAGACACGTTCGATGCGGTTGGCGCTTCCCTGGAAGATTCCCTGTACAAGAGACAAACACCGGCGGGTGGACTTCGCGGGAGACCAAACAAAACTGAACGTTAACCACCTGGTAAACAGACACATCGCGATCGGCTTTCCTTGGATCACGCGAGCTTTGTCACCCTCCCTCCCTCCTCCCCCTCGTCGCCTCCCTGCCTCTCTCTCTTCATCTCTTTCTGCAAAGCAGCGAGTGAGTATGGTTCCACCCCCCCCCCCAACCCACATATGTAGCGCTAAAATCAGTGTGAGTGACACAGTACATCGAAAGTCATGACGAGACGTGCTTCAGTCAACAACACTAGACATCGACTGTCAGGACGTGCATTGGCGAACAACACTAGACACCGACTGTCAGGGCGTGCTTTGGCGAACAACACTAGACACCGACTGTCAGGACATGCTTCGGCCAATAACACTAGACACCGAATGTCAAGACGTGCTTCAGCCAACACACTAGACACCGACTGTTATGTGTGCTTCAGTCAACAGCATTAAACACCAATTGTCATGTGAACTTCAGCCAACAGCACTAGACACCGACTGACATGAAAGTTTTAAGTCAACAACATAAGACACCGACTGTCATGACGTCATTCAACTAACAACAAAAGACACCGACTGTCATGACGTCATTAAGCCAACAACACTAAACACCGACTGACATAATATGACGTACTTAGGCCAACAACACTGACACCGACTGTCAGGACGTCATTCAGTCAACAACACTAGACACCGACTGTCATGAGTACAACACTAGACACAGACTGTCATAAGATGGCGTGTTTCAGTCAACAACACTGGACACAGACTGTCATGACGTTCTTCAGTCAACACCACTAGAGACCGTCTGTCACGAGATGACGTGTTTCAGTCAACAACACTAGACACCGACTGTCATAAGATGACGTATTTTAGTCAACAACACTAGACACCGACTGTCATGACGTGATTCAGCCAACAACACTAGATGCCGACTGTCATGACGTCATTCAGCCAAAAACACTAAACACCGACTGACGTGACAGGACGTGATTCAGTCAACAACACTAGACACCGACTGTCATGAGATGACGTGTTTCAGCCAACAACACTAGACACCGACTGTCATAAGATGACGTGTTTCAGTCAACAACACTAGACACCGACTGTCATGACGTTCTTCAGTCAACAACACTAGACACCGACTGTCATGACGTGTTTCAGCCAACAACACTAGACACCGACTGTCATGACGTTTTTAGCCAATAACACTAGACACCGACTGTCATGACGTGCTTCAGTCAACAACACTAGACACCGACTGTCAGGACGTGCTTCAGTCAACAACACTAGACACCGACCATGATGAGATGACGTGCTTAACTCTAGACACTGACTCTGGGGCTCTTTTTCCGCCCACTACAAGGACGCGTGGACTCCAGCTAAAACACAACCTGAGAACATCTGTTAGCCTGGGCTAGCTGGCGCCTCACCAGGATATGTGATGTCTTATTGGTACAGAGTCTGTCGCACATACGCCAGATTAACAACCAGGCGTCAAATCGTCAGGACCTGACTGCTATTCATTGAACTTTTATTTAAAAAAATTAAATAAATAAGCAACGATAAAGGATGAAAATTGCGGGGAAACATCTTTTCCTCCTCTGTCAGTATACTTATGAATTTTTGGCATTCGTTAAATCTCAATAAAAAAGAGAATATAAATATCTTTGACTGTCTGCCCTTCCCCATTCTTTCCGAGTTTTTTTTTTCCGAGTATTTGTTGTTCGCCATTCTACACTGGTTGGGTCGGAGTGACTAACTGAGACAGGTCTCGTGTCTGGCAGTACATAAAACACATAAAATTATCAAAAGTCAGTCTTAGGGTGTCCAAAATATAGCCTATGCAGTGCTGATCTTGGACGTTAAACCAACTCATATCAACTCAACTCAACCCTTCGTCATTCTAACTCCAAAAGATGTTTGATTCTGGATAAAATTGTATTCCTATCTGTCTGTCATCTATCACCTGGGGGGGGGGGGGGTGGTGGTCCGGGTTTGAGGCCTTACGATTGCACTCCCTACTGGTTGGGTCAGTATAATGTGACCGGTTGAGACATGAGTCATGGCATTCCCGCCCTGTCTCATGTGTGGCAGCACATAAAATTGTCAGACGTCAGTCTTGGGGTCCGTCCACAATACAGCCTATACAGTGCTGACTTTGGACGTTAAACCAACTCAAATCAACTCAATTCAACACTTCTTCATTCTAACTCCAAGAGATGTTTGATTCTGGACAAAATTGTATTCCTATCTACCACCACCTGCCTGTCCGCGGACTCGAGCGTTGGTCACTGTGAACAGGGCCAGACAGTTCCACCCTAATCCCAGCTCTAGACTGGACCAGAGGCCCCCAGGCTAGGGGACTCCAGCTGTGGACACTGGGTGGACAAACCAAATCTGGGGATTCACTGGATAGTGGACACAGTAGGCAAAGGATGTGGGGGTGTATCGAGGAGGGGTGAGAGATAGACAAGAGAAAGGGATGGGAAATAGGGAGTGGTGAGAGGGAGTGTTGAGAGAGATAGAGAGAGAGAGAGAGAGAGAGAGAGAGAGAGAGAGAGAGAGAGAGAGAGGGAGAGAGAGAGAGAGACTGAGAGAAGGCTGGGGAAAGAAAAAAAGGGCGGGGGTTAGAGAAAGAGATAGGGAGATAGAGGGTGGAAGTGAGTGAGAAGAGAAATAGGAATGATTAGAGTTAGACAGAATAATAAGGAGAGAGAGAGAATCAGAAAGAGAGAGATATGGTGAAAGATAGAAAGACAGAGAGATAGAGAGACAGAGACTATGTACAGAGAAAGGCAGACGAATTCAATAGTCATTATGAATAGAGCCAATTTAAACCAACAGCAAAAAATGGACCAAGAATAGCAACATTAAGAGATGAACTATAGGAACAACGCCAGAAACGTCAAAAACAATATCGATAACAACACCAACCAGAACAACAACAACAACAACAACAACAACAGCAGCAGCAGCAACAAAATCATAAATGGTATTAACAACAACAACAACAACAACAACAACAACAACAACAACAACAACAACAACAACAACAACAACATCCATGAAAACAGCAAATGCAATTACATCAATCAATCCCAGAATCCACAAATTTAGTCCACAGTTACGTAAGAGATCCACACAGTCTATTCAGAATGTGAGGTGAATAACCCTGGTCAGCGGTCGCGGTCTCCGCGGGGAGTGTTAGTTGTGACTGCGTGCTGCCGTCACGTTGAGTTGGTTTTAACGTCTAACATCAGCAATATAGCTATACTATGGACGGGCCCCAAGACTGACGTCTGACAATTTTATCTGCTGCCACACGCGAGACAGGGTGGGGATGCCATGACTCCTGTCTCAGCCGGTCACATTATACTGACACCGACCCAACTAGTAAGGAGCAAAAACTCCAGGGCTCGAACCCGGACCTTTTGCGTCGGAAGCCGATGTTCTACCCCAGGGCCACCGCGCTGCCGTCACAGACGCACTGCTCAGGTCAAGTCTTCCCTCTAATTAGTATGGAATCGATCCGGCTGCGGCGACGTGCGCTGCTCATTAGGTTTGACTGACACAACCCGACTCGCGTTAGATTGATTAACGTTCGATTTGCGCGACTTGGCCTTCCAGCGTGAGGGCTTATCTCTCGGAGAACCGAATCTCAAGTAGTCTAGAGCAGTCTCAACAAGCTATGACAGATAAGCTGCATCCAGCCTTTCTGTGGTTCCACAAGGAGCAAATGATAATAAGCCTGGAGCTGTACAAGCATTGATCCCGCGCTCCTAATTGATTTGTCGATATCGCATCAGGAGTCTGGAGGTACGGGTGATAACGAGAGCGACAGAAGCTCTTACTGAGAGAAGGTGAATTATCTTGAACTTGAAGGTTATGCAAAAACAAAACAAAAAGATGTCACCGCAAAGATTTTATCAAAATCACAGACCATGCACTGCATCAAACAGCTTGGCTCTAATCGAACCTCATGATTTATCAACGTACATAAAAGTACATTTTCTGCATAGTAGGTTAACATCAACATACATAAAAGTACATTTTCTACATAGAAAGTCAACATCAACATACATAAAAGTACATTTTTCACATAGTAAGTTAACATCAACATACATAAAAGTACATTTTCTACATAGTAAGTTAACATCAACATACATAAAAGTACATTTTTTACATAGTAAGTTAACATCAACATACATAAAAGTACATTTTCTACATAGTAAGTTAACATCAACATACATAAAAGTACATTTTCTACATTCTAAGTTAACATCAAAATAGATGAAAGCAAATGGATGTTACTCCTCACGAAATTGAAGAATGTATATATTTGTAAAATCCAATAAAGATGGATGTCTACAGACCATTCGTGAACTCAGGTTACATAGATTATTGTAAAAAGAAAGAGATACCAGGGTTATAAATTTTAACTGATCAATTTATTATGTAAATATAAATGCCTAAATGTTAAAACAGAGAAATAAAAAACAAATCCAAACTCGATGGCGAGTTGAATTATACAGATTAGTCGCAGACATAAAGGTACAGAGGAAGAAGGAGAAGTATGTATAATCGGTAGTAACCAAAATACCTTATTAATAAGACAATCGTTAATCTCTAGATGGCATAGATTATTTTGAACTGACGTATTTTAATAATAAAAAGTGTATCATTATGCTGATAGTTACGTTTGATTTTTAAAAAGGTGTAGTATCCTGGCCACCCACACTATTCAACATTCAATTCATATTTAATCAAAGCCATATAGCAGCTTGATAAAACTTGCTATCACTTCACAGATATAGACATTAGCATTATTGAAAACCAGTTAACACCGATCTAGAAAATAGAATCCCACTCCTAAGACTAGAATTTTAAACGATCGTGGTGTCAAAAACATCCCTCTCAGTATGGTCGTTACTCAAATTAGACTAAAATATTATTGTAAAATTTACATCACAAATGTACTTCAGACAAACACCATAACATAAAATACAAAATAATAGCAGAATAAAACCAATTATTGCAACATTGGGTAACTTTTCCGCTTTAACAACATTTATAAACAAACGTGCAAGTTAAGTAAAAACAAAATGAATTAATAATCAGAATTCCCGAATGCTGGATTAAAAAAGAACCCAATTTTTTAAAAGTTGTATTGCATAATATTGAAGAATCATTTCGCACACTTGCCTATAAAGAGTTCTCATCTGCTATCGATTAGTTTTTCAAATTGTAGTCTTCTGATCGCCTGCAGTGTTTTGTTTTTATTCAAGATTTTGCTATTACTTCTCAGTGCAAATGAATACTCTGCAAATCCAACTGAGACTAGTTTCTTTGTTCGCTCTGATATTCGCAATCCACCTTTCTTACGGTAAGTTCAAGCTACATAATTATGTAAAGTTTCTGCTAAGTAGGCGTTCTTCAGTCAACTTTAACAAATAGTTTATCTAGAATGAAGTAGGCAATCAACCTTTAAACAAATTAAATGGATCAATGAAGATTTAGAAATGCAAAATTTTAAAGCAAACATAAAAGTGCATTACTTGGGATACTAGTTTACAATTAATTTGTACTAAATATTCATCTTGTTTAACAAGAGGTGTCTACATGTAGTATTTTATCGGTTTACTTTTAAGTACCAAATACAAATAATTATCCTTGCTATTACGTTATTTTTGGCTTGCGGTTTTCTTCGATTAGTGTCCCACTCGCGACAATCTTTCGTCCGTCCTCAACTGCACAAACGTGCGGTACAAGAGTATTACAATAATATTACTTTAATAAATTCAATCTCTGGTTTCTGTTAAACCGCACCATTGAAGATACGAACATAGAGCCTTCCGCTTATAGTTAAGAGCACTAGCAACTGGGCTACAGGCATTGGCCCCAGATGGATGTAGTATCACACGTTTGCGCTAACTGTTTAACCGCATAAAAAATAGCAGGTGTTATGTTTAGTACAATCACAGATACGTTAAAAAGGTGCTTCTGAAATAGATAGCTGCTGACTCTGCAATAACAGATAGGTTAAAAAGGTTCTTCTGAAATAAACTGCTGTTGACTCTGCAATATTCATTACGTTAAAATGTGTACTCCAGTCAACAACACTAAACCCGTCCATTATTATCGTTTATATTCCTGATAATGAACCCGGGTTGTGCTCCGCCTATTTAAAATCCGGAATACTTTATCATGACAGCTAAACCGGTTATTTGCCCGCACGCGTCGCTCTGTGTAGACAAAGGATTGATGGGAAGAAAGGTTACATTTACCCACAACTTTAGCTCAATGCAAATTAATTAATGTAGGAAGAAGTGGCTTATAAGACTTGCGAGTAGCTAGGATAGTAATAGCTGACACGAAATAGACAAATCTACTCTCGTTTTTATAAAATGGGTGTGTTTCCTGAGAGATGAAGATGTTGCATCACTTATTAGACCAACTCTGTTTACATGCATACCATTTGATACTTAGTCTAACACACTTAACTTATTAGTTAAAGCGGTAAAGGCCTGCTGGTGGTTCCATTAATAAATGATGTAAAAAGTCTTTAATAACCCGAAACTTCTCCATAGACATAATTTGTCTTGTCTTCTTCAACATGTTTGAGTGAAAAAAGTAGAAGCACTTGTATTGGTCATGGTTTTAATTGAAACGGTTTAAAGAAGGATTCGTTATAATAGTGCACTTTTATCTGTTTCTCATCACTGATTTATTTGTAAAATATAGAATTGAAACAGTTATCGACACCCAAACACCCTCATGTTTTGATGATTATATCTATAATTACTAGGGTTGTCTTTCATAAACGGTCTAAGGATCAAAGCCGGTGTTGCTTTGCCTAAAACTAATCAGTTTTAACCCAGTTTTACAAACCATTACAAAATCGGTTGTTAATTTATATGTATAGATCTTTTGCTCTTGTACATTTTGGTACAAATATTATTGAAATCAGTCAACTTCTAAAAAAATTATAGATTTTTAAAGTGTTTTTTGTTTAATGGCGTTTTTTGTTGTTGTAATTTTGAAAATCTACCTGAGGACCTTTTTCACACGCGTACAAAAACAAAACTTGAATCAAATGACTTTCGTATCTTATGTCTATACTTAAAAGATGCTATACTTCCAACTCAATTTTTTCCAAAGCTCTAGTAAATGAACAATTTGGGTAAAATGAGTTTTAATAGGGCGAATAATCGTAGTTTGCGTAACTTAGCGCAACGGATAAAAAAGGGAGATCCTGGTAGAACACCGGCTCCGACGCAAAAGGTTCGAGTCCTGGAAATTGTGCTTCCTACTGGTTGGGTTGGTGTCAGTTTAATGTGAGCGACTGAGACAGGAGTCATGGTATCCCCGCCCTGTCTCGTGTGTGGCAGTACATAAAATTGTCAGACGTCATTCTTGAGGTCCGTCCACAATATAGCCTATATAGTGCTGATGTTGGACGTTAAACCAACTCAGCAATTCAGCTCTCTCTCTCTCTCTCTCTCTCTCTCTCTCTCTCTCTCTCTCTCTCTCTCTCTGTCCTCTCCCCCTCTCTCTCTCTCTCTCTCTCTCCCTCTCTCTCTCTATCTATCTCTCTCTTACTCTCTCTCTCAAACGCCCAACGCCCCCCTCCCCCACCTTCCAGGCGCCCACGAGGTGAAGTACGTGGGCTGTATGAAACAGACTTCGGGCAGCTCGTCGTTCACGGAGAAGGTCGACTCGCAGCAGAAGGGGACCAGCGTCAAGACCTGTGTGTCGGCCTGCTGGGAGATGCGGCGAAAGTTTGCCGGACTACAGGTCAGTTATCAGATTTCATATCTACAACATCTCAACTATTCTTACTGATGTAAATATATACTGTGTCATGAAAATATACGCTGAACCTGGGTGTAATTGTTGTTATCATCAATATATTCTATTGCCGGCGCTAGGTGGATCTGTCGTTAGTGTTCTTGACTGTGTAGAAGGATGACCAAGGTTCGTATCTGGTGCCTTGTACCTTCTCAGTAAAACCAATAAAAGTGTCACAACCATGCAGTACTGTGCGGGTCGAATCTATGTCTTGGGATTTCACAAAAACCTGGACCCCTTTAATTCCACAAGTCAATCTTCCCAGCCCGTTCCAGATTTGTTTTCTCCATGTCTACCCCCCCACCCTCAAAGACCACATACTAATCGACACCCAGACATCCTCATGTTTTGATCATATCTATTATTGCTTGTGTTGTCTTTCATGAATGTTTTGAACATCAAACCCGGTGTTCGTAAATAGTTTGCAGTTGATTTTCCTAAAACTAAGCAGAACTCAAAACCCAGATTTACAACCCCATTACAAAAGTTAGTTTTGTTAATTTATAAGTATAGATCTTTTGTTTTTGTACGTTATGGTGCAAATATTATTGAAATCAGTCAAAATCTTTAAAAAAAATTATGAGTTTTTAAAGTTGATTTTTTTAAATGACATTTTTTGTTTTTGAAATATTGAAAATCTACCTGCGAGCCTTTTTTACACGCTTACGAAAACAAAACTTGAATCAAATGACTTTCGTATCTTATGTCTATACTTAAAAGATGCTATACTTTCAACTCAAATTTTTTCAATGCTCTAGCAAGTGAAAAATTTCAGTAAAGTGAGTTTTAACAAGGCGAAAAAAACGTAATATTGTTTATTTTTGCGCAATAGACAAAAAAGTGAAAAAAATATTAACGAATATTAAACTTTTGGCATCGTTATAAATGATGCCATGCGATTGTAATTTACACGAGGACAGATTTTAAGGAACCATGAATGGAGCTGGAAAATGCAAGAAATACGTTTTAAGCGTACATTGCTATAAGACCGTATGTTAATTAGATCACACCCTCGATATTCTCAAAATAGTGAGACCCGTTTGCATTAGGTATCATTGACGATGTAAAGACACTTGCATCATCATCTTTATAATGATCACCATCATCATTATAAGCATCATCATCACCATCATCATCATCATCATCATCATCATCATCATCATCATCATCATCATCATCATCATCATCATCATCATCATCTTTATCATCGTTACCAAGTTAGTGCTTGCTTCTGGCTCAGGCGATCATGTTATTACAAATTATCCTATCTTTGGTTGCCGAAAAGTCCGACGTTTTCTTTCCCCCTCCATTCGTCCGGCAAGACTGTTTACCATCATTTTGTTCTCGCTGTCTTCCTCTGCCTCTTTTCCCCTCTGATTTTCCTGTACTAACCGAATCTTCTCCAGGCGAGTAAGATGTCACAGGGATGTGCCATTTCGAAATTAACAGCATAGCAACTCGTGGTGTTTTCTATCTCATGCTGAAGTAAACATAAAAATGCCCTGATTTTTCGCCACAGAGGAGTTAGGACTACTAAAGACTGAATCACGCTTTTATTTAATTGTCTGGAAACTACAGAACAGGAGAGATACATGTGCCTTGCATTAAGCTCAGTGACGAATTTATAATTATGTGAACAATTAGCCAGTGCAACCAGAGACTGGGCATACTCTATCTATACCAGTCTTTAGTGTAATCAATGACAGTGGAAAAGAAAAATGTACATTGATTCTATAGTGTATGCTATCATAGCCGTTGGGCTGTCAGTCATAACGTAGATGTCATCTTCTCTCACAAATCCATCCCTATCCACCAGGCTTCCACTTCATGGAGCAGGCCTCGGACAGCTCTGTCTGTCTGTCTGATTTTATATGTGGCCACACACGAGACAGGGCGGGGATACCATGACTCCTGTCTCAGCCAGTGACATTAAACTGACACCGACTCAACCAGTAGGGAGCAAAATTGCCAGGACTCGAACCACGGACTTTCTGCGCCGGAAGCCGATATTGTACCGCAGGGCCACCTCGCGACCCCCCTCCCCCAAACCAGGCACAATACAACCGTTGCTGTGCTGTAAAACAAACTCATCGCCAAATTGGCTCATCTGCCAGAATGGGCACCAGTGCTTCTGTTCGGTGGCCGTCGTAGAAGTGGTGGCTGTGGCTGAACGCGAGTGCTCTATCCGCTGCACCATGAACTGCCAGCAGGTGTGTGGGGGACAGAAGGTCTTTTCGGTCTACCAGACAGGTGAGTTAGATAACACAGGTGAGACAAATAACACAGGTGAGTCAAATAACACAGGTGAGTCAGATAAAACAGGTGAGACAGATTACACAGGTGAGTCAGATAACACAGTGTGACACAGAAAACACAGGTGAGACAGATAACACAGGTGAGACAAACACACAGGTGAGACAGATAACACAGGTGAGACAGATAACACAGGTGAGACAGATAACACAGGTGAGTCAGATAACACATGTGAGACAAATAAGACAGATGGATGTGTGTCGGTCTACCAAACAGGTGAGAGAGATAACAAAAATGAGACAAATAAGACAGTTGGGCGTGTGTCGGTCTACCAGACATGTGAGAAAGATAAGACATATGAGACAGATAAGGCAGGTAGGCGTGTGTCGGTCTACCAGACAGGTGTGAAAAATAAGACAAATGATACAGTTAAAACAGGGCGTGTGTCGGTCTACCAGTTGGCAGCGTGGGCATCACAGAGTCGTAATAAGTGAAGCGCCAAGTGCTGGTGTCTAGCCACGAGACGGTGAAGATGATCCTCCGGATCGACAATATCATCAAGGCGAGTTGAGTTGCGTTAACGCCCAACACCAGCACTATATAATCTATATTGTGGACGGGCCCCAAGACTGACATCTGACAATTTTATGTGCTGCCACACACGAGACAGGGCGGAGACACCATGACTCCTATCTCAGCTGGTCAAATTAAACTGAAACCGACCCAAACAGTATGGGGAGAGATTCCAGGGCTCAAAACACGGACCTCCTTCGTTGGAAACCGATGTTCTACCCCAGGGCTAACGTGTCCCCCATCGCCCGCGAGCGCCGGAACACCGACACCACTGATGGATGGGGAAGCACACGGACTTTTGAGAATAATTAGTTTGGCTGAGTGCATGGAGTACTGGACCTATGTCTGTTTGAGTGCTAGGCAATCAAGGCTGGTGTCAAAGCTGATGGTAGAAAGCAAAACTAATGTGCCGAAGTCTTAGAAAAGTTTCTAAACGTCGAGTAAGTGAATTAATGAAGGATTGCATGTTTGGTTCAAATCATGCAATATATCTGATAGTATACTCAATATCAGAGTTGTTTGTCCAAGATACGGTAACTTATCTTTCTTTTTTGTGCAAAATTGGTTTATCTATTTTGCACTTCTTTAATAATAAGATTTTAGATATAAAACAATTGATACAAAACGCTTCATTGTCATTATGACCGCTCTAATCCTAGGCATAAGATAATTAACTTTCACTTTAATCGTTATCATCCCGTTAAATTCACCATTGTAATTAATAACATCATTCACATCATCATCATCATTATCATCATCATCATCATTATCATCATCATCATCAACATCATCATCATCATCATCATCATCATCATCATCATCATCATCATCATCATCATCACCATCATCATCCTCATCATCATTATCATCATCATAATCTTCATGACCTTCACCATATTAACTTTCTAATCCATATTAATATCTGTAATATTTTTGAGACAACTTTTCCGTGTTTATTATGTCTAAACTTTGTATCTGACAGGTTACACACGAGAACCGCGATTCCCAATGACAAAGAAGGCTCTTTTAAAAGGTAATTTGTTTAATGATTTCTCGATATGGAGCTAGCTGTTAGAAGTCCCTCTAGTTAGCTTAGAGTATTATTACGGCACTGGTGTGAATACAATTACAGATCATTAGAAAAACAGTACCTTTTTGATTATTTTATGTGTTTCTTGAAAGTTATCAATGAACAATATATGAATGCCTGTAAACTTTACAGTTCTGTATTTTAAAGTTGTGTCTATGTGAGAATTGTTGCTCGGCCGGCTTCTTTTGAATCATTTCTTTGGAACTTTGGTAAAGATAGAGATTTAAGACATGGATACTAGAGCCACTCGCATGTCTATATTAAAACCAAAACCCTTAACCTAATCTCTACGTTTTAACTTAAAAAAAAAAATTACAACACTAAAAGGAAAATGTATCTACAAGCTCCATAACAATGACCATGAACGCTAGAAAACGATAATATATTTTTGTGAGGTTATAAAAAACCTATATTCACATGTCGCCCCCCCCCCTCCCCCCAAACCAGGCACAATACAACCGTTGCTGTGCTGTAAAACAAACTCATCGCCCTATTGGCTCATCTGCCAGAACGGACACCAGTGTTTCTGTTCGGCGGCCGTGGTGGAAGTGGTGGCTGTGGCTGATCGCGAGTGCTCTATCCGCTGCGCCATGAATTGCCAACAGGTGTGCGGGGGGCAGAAGGTCTTTTCGGTATACCAGACAGGTGAGTCAGATAGCACCGGTGAGACAAATAACACAGGTGAGACAAATAACACAGGTGAGACAGATAACACAGGTGAGACAGATAACACAGATGATGCAGAAAACACAGGTGAGACAGATACCACAGGTAAGACAGATAACACAAGTGAGTCAGATAACACAGGTGAGTCAGATAACAAGGGTGAGTTAGAAATACATTTGAGTCGGATTACAGAGGTCAGTCAGATAACACATGTGAAACAAATAACACAGGTGAGTCAGATAACACAGGTGAGACAGATAACACAGGCGAGTCAGATAGTACAGGCGAGACAGATAAAATATGTGAGTCACACAACACAGGTGAGACAGATACCACAGGTGAGTTAGATAACACAGGTGAGACGGATAACACTGGTGAGACGGATAACACTGGTGAGACAGACAACACAGGTGAGACAGACAACACAGGTGAGACAGACAGCACAGGTGAGACAAATTATCCAGGTGAGACAGATAACACATGTTAGACAGATAACACAGGTGAGACAGATAACACAGGTGAGACAGATAACACAGGTGAGTCAGATAACACAGGTGACACAGAAAACACAGGTGAGACAGATAGTACAGGTGAGACAAACACACTGGTAAGGCAGACAGCACATGTGAGACAGATACCACATGTGATACAGATAACACAGGTGAGTTAGATAACACAGGTGAGACAGATACCACAGTTGAGACAGATTACAAGGGTGACTTATATAATACATTTGAGTCGGATTACAGAGGTGAGTCAGATAACACATGTGACACAAATAACACAGGAGAGTCAGATAGTACAGGTGAGACAGATAAAATATGTGAGTCAGGCAACACAGGTGAGAGAGATAGTACAGGTGAGACAGATAACATAGGACTGAGACAAACAACACTGCTAAGAGAGATAACACAGACGAGATAGATACCACATGTGAGACAGATAACACTGGTGAGTCAGATAACACAGGTGAGATAGATAAGACAGTAGACATCACAGAGTCGTATCAGCTGAAGCGCCACGAGACGGCTAAGTTGATCCTCCGGGTCGACAATATCATCAAGGCGAGTTGAGTTGGTTTAACGCCCAACATCAGCATTATATAGACTATATTGTGAACAGGCCCCAAGACTGACATCTGACAAATTTATGTTCTGCCACACACGAGACATGGCTAGGATAACATGACTCTTATCTCGGTCGGTCAAATTATACTCTCACGGACCCAAACAGTATGAGGCGAGATTGCAGGGCTCAAAACACGGACCTCCTTCGTTGGAAGCCGATGTTCTACACCAGGGCTAACGTGTCCCCCTATCGCCCGCGGGCGCCGGAATACCGACGCCACTGATCGATGGGGGAGCATACGGACTTTTGAGAATAATTAGTTTGGCTGAGTGCACGGAGTGATGGACCTATGTCTGTTTGAGTGCTAGGCAATCAAGGCTGGTGTCAAAGCTGATGGTAGAAAGCAAAACTAATGTGCCGAAGTCTTAGAAAAGTTTCTAAACGTCGAATAATAATAATAATAATAATATTGTGCTTTTTAGTGGTAACTTTTTGGTTACAGCAACGTTTTATCTCAGCTTCAACCAATCGCTCTGGGTGGCTATAAAAAAAAACCGGGATTGTACGCTTAAAGACAAAAGTAGAGAAATACAAAAGCGTCAAATTTCAGCTTTTATGAATAGCAATTATTAAAAAAAATTATTATTTTCGGAATATTCATGGAAAGGGTAGAAGACGTCAGATATGTTCAAAAGACAAACGTCAGAGATTCATCTTTAATTAGATCTAAGGATATGTCCGTTTGCGCACTTCATTTTGCCTTTTAAAGGTTAAATTAATCAGGACAGGTCAGTATTTGTCAATCCTCTCGCCTAACGAGCTAACGTCAACCTAAACTACAGTTCCTGTCTTCTGTCTGCGTCATGCAAATCTCGGTGAACTTAAATTGCTAATAGGATTAGAGTTCAATACAAGGACAAGACCCCAAACAGGTATGCCATGAAAAGCAATACAAGGACAATACGCCAAACAGGTATGCCATGAAAAGCAATACAAGGACAATACCCCAAACAGGTATGCCATGAAAAAGAACAAAAAAAAACCTTAGGTCGCTTTTTCGAAGAAACCTATAATGGAGACTACAAACACAATATAGAAACGCCGCCTTCAAGCTCGTTGGCCATAGCTGTAACCAACTGCGCCACCGGTGCTCACATACGAGTTTAAGATACCAGTCCGAGCAAAGATTTAGACCACCGACTCACAGCACGTTAGTCCAACTGCGCCACCGGTGCTTATAATAATTATGCAAGTTTAAGATACCACAGATTTAGACCACCGACTCACAGCACGTTAGTCCAAAGCTTAAAACCGTTTAGCAACCGCTGGTAACACAAGAGTATAAGATATCAGGAAGGGAATAAGCGCATTTAGTTTCAGCTCCAACAATTTTGTTTAGAGCGATATTTTATTATTCCAAGGAGAGGATGGATCGATGCATGGTACCATAGTATTTAGCGGTTTGTCGGGCCTAGGGTAGGCGGCAAAGTCAACGCCCGCGTAAACAAGGCTAACCGCGCCGCTAATCTCGCCTCACGGTACGCTGGGCTCCCATAATTCATCATTTACATGGATATACATCCACAGCATCCCCCGGTGTCGCGTGCCGAGCAAGGTTTAATCAACACGGAATTAGTTGGTGGGCTGTCTCTGTAGTACTGTCCACGATATAGACTATATAGTGCTGGTGTTGGACGTTAAACCAACTCAAGAACAACTATGTAGTCAGTATGCTGTCCCTGTAAGACAGGGAAAGAGAGAGAGAGAGAGAGAGAGAGAGAGAGAGAGAGGGAGAGAGAGAGAGAGAGAGAGAAAGAGAGAGAGAGAGAGAGAGAGAGAGAGAGAGAGAGAGAGAGAGAGAGAGAGAGAGAGAGAGCAAGAGAGAGAAAAAGTGGGTGGAGGTTTAGTTTAATTGCGAAATATAAGGAAATGATCCCCGTGATCTGTGCTATCTCCATGGAGTGCGTTAGTATAGGTCGATCTCAAACATGGTACAAATACCTCCTCTGCCCCTCTCTTTCTCTTCATATGTAGCCACTTTTGATTAAGTTAAAATATGACGATGATGATGATGATGATGATGATGATGATGATGATGATGATGATGATGATGATGATGATGATGATGATGATGATGATGATGATGATGATGATGATGATGATGATGATGATGATGATGATGATGATGATGATGATGATGATTTATTATTATTATTAGGACTAAAACATTATAATTATACTACTATTAAAAAAACATTACAACAACAACAACATCAACAACAACCACAATATCAACACCAGGAAAGAGACGTGTGCTGCTGCAGCGACACCGTGAGTGGTGCCAAGAACAACCGCCTTCAGTACTGCAACATCCCGTGCCGCGGTGACACGACCGACGACAACATCGGGTGTATAGGCAAACATCGGAACAAGCCGCTCATGAGCACCTTCCAGATGTGTGAGTAACAGCACCTTCCAAATACGGGAGTATAAAAACCTTCCAGATGTGTAGGTAACGGTTATACAGCACCTTCTAGATGGGTGCACACCTATTTGTAAAACATACTACTTTGGCAGAGAGTGGGTGAGGGAGGGTGGGGATGGTTGAGGGAAGGGAGTGTGGGGAGGACACGAACTGGCTAAAATTGTAGAGCTTTTGGTTTCTGAATCAGCAAGTCAGCAGAAGGAAACCTACGAGAATGCAAACATTATTTGTTAGAATTCCTGCCCTATTGATTTGGCCGGTTTCATTATAAAGTGAACGGCAGTGTTAGGAGTCCTGGTACACTAAAGATGTTTCGTTCCAGTACTGCAACATCCCGTGCCGCGGTGACACGACCGACGACAACATCGGGTGTATAGGCAAACATCGGAACAAGCCGCTCATGAGCACCTTTCAGATGTGTAAGTAATAGTTATACAGCGCTTTCCAGATCTGTGAGTAACAGCACCTTCTAGATGTGTGAGTATCAGTGATACAGCACCTTATAGATGTGTGAGTAACAGCTTCTTCTAGATGTATGAGTAACATCATCTTCCATATGTGTGAGTGACTGCACCTTCCATATGTGTGAGTGACTGCACCTTCCATATGTGTGAGTGACTGCACCTTCCAGATGTGTGAGTAACGGTTATACAGCACCGTTCATATAATTAATTATGTGAGTAACGGTTATACACAACAGCACCTTCTTGATGTTTGAGTGATGGTTATACAACGCCTTCCAGATGTGTGGGTAACAGAACCTTATAGATGTAAGTAACAGTTATACAGCCCCTTCCAGATATGAGGGTAACGGTTATACAGCCCCTTCCAGATGTGTTGGTAACAGAACCTTATAGATGTTGAGTAACGGTTAAACAGCACCTTCTTGATCTGTTAGTAAACATCATCTTCCATATGTGAGTAACAGCACCTTCCAGATGTGTAGGTAACGGTTATACAAAACCTTCCAGATGTTTGAGTAACGGTTATACAGCACCTTCTTGATCTGTGAGTAAACATCATCTTCCATATGTGTGAGTGACTGCACATTCCAGATGTGTAAGCAACGGTTATACAGCAGCTTCCAGATGTTTGAGCAACGGTTATACAGCAGCTTATTGATGTTTGAGTAACATTTATACAGCACCTTCTTGATGTTTTAGTAACAGTTATACAGCACCTTCTTGATGTTTTAGTAACAGTTATACAGCACCTTCTTGATGTTTGAGCAACAGTTATACAGCAGCTTCTTGATGTTTTAGTACCAGTTATACAGCAGCTTCTTGATGTTTTAGTACCAGTTATACAGCAGCTTCTTGATGTTTTAGTACCAGTTATACAGCAGCTTCTTGATGTTTTAGTACCAGTTATACAGCAGCTTCTTGATGTTTTAGTACCAGTTATACAGCAGCTTCTTGATGTTTTAGTACCAGTTATACAGCAGCTTCTTGATGTTTTAGTACCAGTTATACAGCAGCTTCTTGATGTTTTAGTACCAGTTATACAGCAGCTTCTTGATGTTTTAGTACCAGTTATACAGCAGCTTCTTGATGTTTTAGTACCAGTTATACAGCAGCTTCTTGATGTTTTAGTACCAGTTATACAGCAGCACGGTTATACAGCAGCTTCTTGATGCTTGAGTAACAGTTATACAGCACCTTCTTGATGTTTGAGTAACGGTTATACAGCACCTTCGTGATGTTTGAGTAACAGTTATACAGCACCTTCGTGATGTTTGAGTAACAGTTATACCGCACCTTCGTGATGTTTGAGTAACAGTTATACAGTAGCACCTTACAAAATGTGCGAGTAACGGTTATAAAACACCTTCTTGATGTTTGAGTAACGGTAATACCACACCTTCTTGATGTTTGAGTAATGGTTATACAACACCTTATGACGTGCCAAAAACTGGCCAAAAATGTAGAGCTTCTGGTTGCTGAATCAGCAAGTCAGCATAAGGAAACCTACTAGAAGGCAAATTTTATTAGTTAAATTTCGTGCCCTATTGGTTTGGTCGGTGTCAGTGTTACGTGAACGGCTAGGTTAAGAGTTCTGGTATACTAAAGATGTTTCGTTTGGTGCAGCACGTAAAAAAGTTTGAAAAGTCTGGCGTAAGTCTCGGGACCCGTCATTATACACTGCCGTTCCTGAGGATTTACGAGATGTAAAACTAGAAGAAAAAACAGTACAAAGAACTAAAATAGCGTAAAGTGTAGCGGTTATAGGTTGTTTCTTTTTTTTTCTTTCTTTTTTTGCATGGTTCTTCTTCATGTTTAGGAATTTAGCTTTTACAGTTTTCATTTTCCATTTCTCGCCATTTAGTTTATTTTTTTTATTTCTAGTAGGAACATGAAATTGGTTTTGAGATCTTGGAAATACCCGTTTTCTGGAAGTTCAATAACAACTCCTACAATCAAAACATGTTTCATTATCTTCATTTATTGTTGTAAGAACGCTGTATGTGTAATCGCGGCGTTTTACAAACACATAGATAAGTAAGTAATAACTTAGATCTATATTTTTTTAGGTTGAAATCACCGAGTTAATCGACCACACAGCCACTCAAAAGACTAAACAGTATTTATTATATACAAGCTACAGGTTTGATTTTAGATCTACCTAACTTTCTCATTTTATAGATCAAAGTCTTCAGCACAAATCGTTCCCAGTTCTCACTGGATTAAACATGGAACTTGATACTTTCAAACAATTAGCGAACACAATAATGGATTAAATCTCAGTGCATCTTGACCAATAACTGCAGTAGTCGTCAAGGCAGCACAAGTTTGGCAAAAAAATTCTCACATATGGTCCATTCGCCTTAAACTTTATTCAGTACACACACCAGCAATTACACAAGATTTGACTCCAATTTCACTAGGCCTACGCCATTCAACTGCTTGACTCAACAACCGCGCGCCGCGTTCAAACTGTTATAAAATCCATCTCCTAATGGGAATTTTCTATGTAATAAACACGTAGAACTATGTTTTCATGTTATACAAAACCTTTATTAAGATGAAACAATAAAATGTACAGATTTGATCAGAGGATTCAGTGTCCCGCGTCTTGAGCTAGATCTAGTCAGTTCAGGGTGTCAATCGGAAATCCAAAATGATGTGTCACTCTAGTTGTGACATTTTACACATTCAAGGGACGTCACTACAGTCGCTACAGGAAATATGAAATCCTGATAACCGCCCTGGTGAATAAATATAGATCTACAGCAACACAGCGTCAAATATAAAGAACTGTCGAACCTTAATGGTTTAGGCGACAGAAAGCCACAAGAGCTTCTTCACCAGAGGTATGTTGAACCACGGATCCGAGCCCTCTTTTTGCGCCATTTTCCTAAACCAACTACCTCCAGACGCCCGCCGTATTCTGGCACAGACTTCAGAGTCAGACCTCGAGACTGGCCACCAGCTATCATCCTCAGTGCAATAGAATGTTTGGGGACTCACCGCAGTCTTGAGGCTTCACGCAAAGCTCGTCTTCTCCAACTAAACTGAAAGGATACATGAATTGCCCGTTGTTCTACTAGGAATTCGCTCCAAGTGGAAATAGGACTTGAAAGCTACACCTGCTCTTCTAATGTACGGAATCAACCTGAGAGTTCCTGGTGATTTTTCCTCACCACCATCCACTGATAGGAACTTTCTTCGACATCTTGAAAGAAGTTTTAAACAGATTATCACCTCTTAATCTTGTACAACTAAGTCAATCAAAAACGTATGTTCCCCGTGATCTCAGGTCAGCGTAGCACGTATATGTACGCCACAGTCCCTTGGTCCTGCCCTATGATGGACGGTTCAAAGTTTTGGCACTATCTGATAAACATTTTGATATTCCCAGAAACAATACACCCAGACGAGTGTCTATGGACAAAATAAAGCCTGTCTATTTTGTCGATCCCGAACCAACAATATTAGTTGTGTATACCTATGGTCCAAGCCCCAATAAGGACTATGCTGCTGATACACTGTCTTTAGAAAGACAGTCGAACACCACACAGTCAGGCAGAAACATCAAGAAACATTTAAGATATAGAACTATTTTTGCACTCGATTATTTTAGTCATTCATTGACAGGAACAACATTCTCTTATGTACATGTAATATATAATTATCATTTATTTTCTTTCGGAAAGTATTCTTCTGAATTTAGTGTTATCTCATTTACTATACATTATTCAGGACCAGATGAATAAGATTTTGTGTGTTTTAGCTAAAAATATGCAAGATTATGGGGGCTGTGGCGGTACGGTATAAAACCATGTTCAGTTTCATGTTATATAATTAATCTTCACATTTAGAAATTTATCTTTAACATTTTTAATTAATTTTCGATTTTCGCCGTTTAGTAGTTTTAGATTTCTAAAAGGAAGCTACAATTGGTTTTGAGATCAAGGAAATAATCGTTTCTAGAACTTCTATAAAAAGCTCTTACAATCAAGAAAGAGCATTCAATATTCTTTACTCATTGTAGCGCTTGATACTTTCATGGAAGATGGAAGATCATCCTACAACTGCGGTGAGCCAGTCTCTCCTTAACCCCTTTTATTCCAGCCCGTCTCCCGGCCTTCAAACCGTTTCCAGCCGAATTCTTCACCGAAGCTGAGTGGACAGATCCCCCGTTCCTCGGTGAGTCAGTCTGGCTTAGTCAAAGCTGGTAAGTACAACGTCGCAGCAGCTTACAACTAGTCGTAAGCCTCTTTATTTGTATATCTTATCCTTAAGACGAGTCGTAAGCTTAGAACAACGTTTTACTTACGATTCTATGACTGTCAGCTTGGACCAAAAGACATGGGGCTGGAAGTACAACGTTGCGGTAGTTTACGACTCGTCGTAAGCCTTCCTTAGCTCATACTCTTACGATGAGACATTGTACTTACAGCCTATGATATCATCCATTTTAAATTAGCATTAGTGAGGGTTGTCAGTTGTTTAAACGATGTACTTTCTCGCCATGAAAACTAATTTTACAAAAGAAGAATTTTACCTCTCTCACACACAGATAATTCAAGAAAAGGTGATCGCTTTATAAGATTTTTACGTTTGAGACCAAAAGGCACGGATAAGAGAACTTCACAGAGACATATTACCACACATTTTTGATGATGTTGAAAACTTTTTTTGTTGGTACGAACTTCCCAGATACATATTAATATTATTCTCAGACTTTTGATGATGTGAAAATTTCCTCTCGACCAGAGGGCGAGACCTTTGAGATCAAAGAGGAGTCCGTCGTAGCATTGGAAGACGACCCTTCACTCTCCGGCCTGGTGGCCAAGCGGTTAGTCAGCGAGACGGCCAGCGGGAAGGTGGAGATCGGAGGTTCCAATCCCGTGGCAGACAAGGCGGTGATAAGCCTGGCCGGGGGAGACCAGAGGGAGAACGCGATGGGGGGAGTGGCCAAGAGTGTGGCCATCAGTGAAGGTGAGTAGTCTAAAGTGTGGCCATCAGTGAAGGTGAGTGGTCTAGAGTGTGGCCATCAGTGAAGGTGGGTGAACAAAAGTGTGGCCATCAGTGAAGGTGGGTGGACAAAAGTGTGGCCATCAGTGAAGGTGGGTGGACAGAAGTGTGGCCATCAGTGAAGGTGAGTAGTCTAGAGTGTGGCCATTAGTGAAGGTGAGAGGTCTAGAGTGTGGGCATTAGTGGAGGTGGGTGGAAAGAAGTATGGTCATCTGTGGAGGTGGGTAAACAAAAGTGTGGCCATCAGTGAAGGTGAGTAAACAGACGTATGACCATCAGTAAAGGTCAGCAATTATTTCTCATCGCCTGCAGTCTCGGTAAAGGAAGTGCGGCCATCAGTGAAGGTGAGTATTCTAGAGTGTGACCATCAGTGAAGGTGAGTACACAGAAGTGTGGCCATCAGTGAAGGTGAGTAGTCTAAAGTGTGGCCATTAGTGAAGGTGAGAGGTCTAGAGTGTGGGCATTAGTGGAGGTGGGTGGAAAGAAGTATGGTCATCTGTGGAGGTGGGTAAACAAAAGTGTGGCCATAAGTGAAGGTGAGTAAACAGACGTATGACCATCAGTAAAGGTCAGCAATTATTTCTCATCGCCTGCAGTCTCGGTAAAGTTGAAGCGCTATTTTTATACGATGTTGTAAACGTTTTGAAATATCTAAAAGCTAACTATACAATCCAAACGGCCACTCTACATACTATTAAACATCCTACCAACAACTATAAACAAAACAAAACAACAACAAAAACAACAACATCCAACAAACGAAACATACTTCCAATCACCCCAATATCAATAAAAACTATTAAATACCCGACCAACGAAGCTAACCCACAGATATCTTACCAATCATAAATCCAACAAATCAGCCAACCATACAATCAAACAATCGCTTAGTTTAAAAAAAAAGTACATAACAAGAGAAAAAAACCCTCCAAGCAATTACCGTTTTAACCAAGCAACCATCCATCTAGCTAACCACCCAAGCACGCACCCAAGTACATAACTGCCGTGCCAACAAATTAACCATTCCCCAATCACCTTCTACCAAACCCTCCCCCCCCCCAATCCCTCCCCAGTATCCGGAAGAGAGGAGACGCTGGAACCTGACAATGATGCTGCGAACAAGATCATCATTGCCGTCGTCGCCATCGCGTTCATCATCATCCTGGTGGCAACTGGGTTGTACTTCTACAAGTGCGTAGCTTTCATTGACTAAGTCGGCCCAATATTAATTGTACACTGGGTTCTACTTCTACAAGTGCGTAGCTTTTGCCTACCCAGTATTTAGCGTACACTGGATTCTACTTCTACAAGAACGAAGCTTAACTAGGTTCTACTTCTACAAGAACGAAGCTTAACTAGGTTCTACTTCTACAAGTGCGTAGCTTTTGCCTACCCAGTATTTAGCGTATACTGGGTTATACTTCTACAAGTGCGTGGCTTTCATTTACTTAATTTGCCCAGTGATTAGCTTTCACTAAGCCCTTCTACAAATGCGTAGCTTTCACTTACTTAGCCTGCCTAGTGATTAGCGTTCACTAAGTTCTATTTCTACAAGTGCGTAGCTTCCATTTACTAGCCTACCCAGTATTTAGCGTACTCTGGATTCAATTTCTACAAGTGCGTAGCTTTCACTTAATTTTCTACAAGTGCGTAGCTTCTATTTACTTAGCCTGTCCAATATTCATTGTAAACTGGGTTTTACTTCTACAAGTGCGTACATTTTATTTACTTAGCCTACCCAGTATTTAGCGTACACCGGGTTGTACTTCTGCAAGTACGTAGCTTTCATTTACTTAGGCTACCCAGTATTTAGCGTACACCGGGTTGTACTTCTACAAGTGCGTAGCTTTCATTCCCTAGCCTACCCCGTAATTAGTGTACACTAAATTTTACTTCTACAATAGCCAAGTTTTCATTTACTAGCGTACCCAGTAATGACCGTACACTGGATTCTAATTCTACAAGTGCGTAGCTTTCATTTACTTAGGCTACCCAGTATTTAGCGTACACCGGGTTGTACTTCTGCAAGTGTGTAGCTTTAGCCTACCCAGTATTTAGCGTACACATGGGTTCTACTTCTACAAGTGCGTAGCTTTAGCCTGCCCAGTAATTATCGTACACTGGGTTCTACTTCTACAAGTGCGTAGCTTTCATTTACTAGCCTACCCAGTGATGTGCGTACACCGGGTTGTACTTCTACAAACTGTGCGTAGCTTTCATTTACCTACCCTGCCTAGTGATTAGCGTACACTAGGCTCTACTTCTACAAGTAAAAGTTAAAAATCATGAAGGATAGTGCACTGGTAGGCAGAAAAGTGCGCCTTGAGAGAGTTAAGTATACATTTTCAACTGATTCTTTAGATTTCATTCAATTTTTCTACCTGCGATATTAAATAATAGAATCAGACATGTCCATCCTACTAATAAAATGCCCGTGTTGTTGTACAGGCTTTATAATAGCGCCAATGTTGATATTAATCACCATACAAAAACTTTCTTTTTCACTTTAATTAATACACTTTTTGCTGCATATCGCACTTATGTCTCTTCCGCAGAAACCACGAAACAGATCTAGATGACGACGGAGGTGATGATGACAGAAAGGTATAAGATGGAGTGTTTTAGTAAATGTACTAATACAAACGCGTGTTGTTGGTTGGTCTGTTAGAAAAGGTCCCCGTTCTGAATGAGAGAGAGAGAGAGAGAGAACAGAGACAGACAGACAGACAGACAGACAGACAGACAGACAGACAGACAAACAGACACACAGACAGACATACAGAGCTAGAGACAGAGACAGAGACAGAGACATAGACAGAGAAGGGTTAGGTATTAGTGGGTGGGTGTGAGATAGAATAAAAAAAAATGGAGAAAAGGAAATTTAAGAGGGCGGGAGAAAGAGAAAGACAAACCCACTTACAGACAGAGAAAGAGGACAAAAAGATAGAAAGAAAGATAGATAGAAAAACAGATAGATAAAAGGAATGAGGGAAAGAGAGCAGGGAAAGAGAGAGAAAGACAGACAGACAAAGAGAGGAAGAGGGGAGAAGAATGTTCAATGAACAGGCATGTCACACAAAGGCAGTTATCTCCCCGTCATCAGTCTCCAGGCCAGACAAGCCAGGCATTACTCTGTGTGTGTGTGTGTGTGTGCATGTATGTGTGCTTTTGCACGAATATGTGTGCGTGTGTGTGTGTGTGTGTGTGTTTCTCTCCGCTACCAGCTAAATCCGTTTGACAATACTAAGGTTTGTCAGTACAACGTCGCGGTAGCTTAAGACTCGTCCTTAAAATTATAAGAATAAAAAGGTTTACGATGTTCGTAAGCTCCTGTGAACTTGTACTTACGACACTAAGTCTTTCCTTTGGATAGTCGGTTGCTCCAGTGTTTGTTAAAGTCCTCTAGACTCATAAGTATAAAAAATGATACGACCAGTAGGCAGTCAGGTAGGCGCGAAGCACCCGTGGCTCAGCCGAAAGCCCGCTGGCCTGGCGAGCAGAAGGTTCAAGGTTCCAGTATTGGCCTATGCACCAGGAGCCATATTGAGTATTAAAATAGTTATGCTCTAAAAACAGGGATGGTACGATGAACGAAAAAGTTCATTTTCTCATGTAGGCGGTTAAAAGAGATCTGGACATACCACAAAGAGACATCAGGTTCGAACCTCGGCTGGTTCCGCCATCTTGTTACAAGATCTTGTGAAAACAATGGACCTTGACACGAATTAAACATTTACAAAATACCAATCACGTTGAATGGATTGCTCATGTAAGTACCGGTAACGGTTTAGTTTTGAAGATGGACTACCAAGAGAATACGAAAGAATGCCTGAACACCTTGAGATTGCTTACTAGTTATACTAATTACTGCGATGTGTTGGGTCTGTGCATAAACTACTAACTTGTAACTACATTAACCTGGCTTAAACGAGGTTTACATTATACATCTAAACTTAACGTAACCAACATGCGCCTAGTCTTAACGGTTAACCAGAGAACTTTCTTTCAATTTTCAGAAGCGGAGCCGCAGGAAGAGGAAAAGCGGGGGCTACAGTGATATATCTGATGAATAAGATATGAAGGAGGTGTGATTTTAGTTGGTGATTTATCTGTTTAGTGAGGTGTGAAGAGTGTGTGAGCTAATTTATAATGATTTATCTGTTTAGTGAGATATGCAGGATGTGTAAGTTAGTTGTTGACTTATCTGTTTAGTGATATGTGAAGGGGGTGTGGGTAAGTTGATGATTTATTTGAATAATGAGACATGAAGGCGGGAGTGGGAGTTATTTGGTGACGTTTCCTATGAGATATGAAAGGGTGTGGGTAGATTGATGATTTATCTGAATACTGAGATTTGAAGGGGGTATGAGTTAGGTGGTGATTTATCTGATTAATGATATATGGGGGAGTTGTGAGTTAGTTGGGGATTTATCTGAACAAGAAGATATGAAGGGAGTGTGAGTTACTAAGAGACCTTGACTAATAGTGAAATACCAATCAACTGTGAGTTCGTCTGCGCCATTGAGTAATAGTTTAACGTACACATTCGATTGCCGGAGTGTCTCGTTTGTTTTTTAAGATATTAACAATAATGAAAAGCCGATTTTGACAAAGACACTGTGAATATACTAGCCCTCTAGGATGAATTACCACCCTCAACATACTGTTACCTTTCTCAGTTAAAGAGTGACACTTCAAGAGGCCGTTTTTAGAAACTTCCAACAATATGTTCAATTATCCACGCCCTTTCAATAATCCCCTCATATCATTAAATCAAAATGCATGTTTTTTCCTCGTATTTTTTAAAGCTTTGTTTGAAATCGATGATAAATTGGTGTTTAAGCTATTGATTTTTTATGTACGTTGATGAACTCGTCAATAAAATTATTCTAGTTTTTGTTTGTTTCTAAAACTTATATTTTCCATGTTTTTCATCATAAAAATTAAAATAGTAAATATATGGCAATGGTTTATATGCTTCTGTGTTGTTGTTTTTTTCTTTTCAGTGTCTTTCTGTTTTATCTGTATCTGTAAAAAGAATGTATGTCATCGATTTTTAGACTTTGTTTGTAAAACTTATACGTTCCATGTTTTTCACCATAAAAATTAAAATAGTAAATATATGGCAACGGTTTATATGCTTCTGTGTTATTGTTTTTTTCTTTTCAGCGTATTTCTGTTTTATCTGTATCTCTGAAAAGAATGTATGTCATCGATTTTTAGACTTTAATGCCAGAGTATTATTTGAAGCTAAAAGAAATTTTTGTGACAGTTATTGGCGTCTTATTTTATTTGAACAATCTATATACACACCTGTACAAACATGGGTCATACACTATGACCTTCACTCTTTCATTCTCTCTCTCTCTCTCTCTCTCTCTCTCTCTCTCTGTCTCTCTCTGTCTCTTTCTGTCTCTCTTCCTCCCTCTCTCTCTCTCTCTTTCTCTCTCTCTCTGTCTCTCTCTGTCTGTCTCTCTCTCTGTGTTTTTTTTCCTTTCTGTCTGTCTGTCTGTCAAAAACGACAACTGAAAAAAGGACACAGCCAAAATAGTAGAAATATAGATCTACACAAATGAAGGCAAAGGTATAGTATTGAAATTTCCTTGTTCTTTATTGACAATGAAAGTTATTAATAATTGCATTCTTCTAGTACAGAGTGCTGCATGCTAGAGTGCGAAGCCGATGATACGCTGGTTGCATGGATCATGGGAATGCAATGATGTGGCGTCAATGCAAAATAGAATAATAATAATAATAATAATAATAATAATAATAATAATAATAATAATAATAATAATAATAATAATAATAATAATAATATAATA
>RQTK01000323.1:164622-187087 GCA_003991915.1 Elysia chlorotica
AAGATAAAAACAAAAAAAAGTATGAAGTTTGCTCACTGGGAACTGGACAAGAAAGAGTATAAACTTTGCACACTAAGACACAGACAAGAAATAATATAAAATTTGCGCACAGGGAAATGGACAAGAAATAAAATAAAGTTTGTGCACCAGGAACTAGACAAGAAAGAGTATGAAATGTGTTCATTTAGATACAGACATAAACGAGTATATAATTTGCGCAACTGAAATTGAATAAGAAAGACTATAAAGTTTCCTCACCAGGACAGTTTGACTTGCGTGGGTCGTTAGCGAATGTGATTCCATCAGTGCAGCATCCGTACGCTGATGTGTAGCAAGATCTGGGCCGGCTGGTTGTGGACTCTGTAGAGGACAAGTGGCACAACTAATTTACAAACACAGTTGAATATAGATCTTTTGTGGTTTATGTTTTGAGTTACTCAGTTTAAAACAGGAAATATACATTATTGCACTAAGTATGCCATTAACTTCTGTTGGTTTTGAAGACTTATCTTTTAGACATTCGAAATAAATGCCATTCACATGGTGTGCATGTTTTCCTGATAAAAACTTCGCCATACTATTGTATTCACTTCATTTTAGTTTATAACATAAACACACTGTCCAAATTATAACATGGCTGAGCTGGAAAAGTCCCACGACTCCAGACCTACCAGTGGCGTCACAGATCTAGAATCATCGACCAGTCCAAACCTACCTGAGGCATCAATGTCCTTGAAAAATCCACCAGTGCAGACCTACATGTGGCGTCACTGACCCGACAAACATCCACCAGTAAAGACCTACCTGATGCATCAATGACCTAGAAAAACCCAACAGTCCAAACCAACCTGAGGCATCAATGATCTATAAACATCCACCAGTAGAGACCTACCTGTGGCGTACATGCACTGCGCCTGGCACGCCTCCTTTGTCTCAAAGCGGTTTCCATTGCCGCCGCAGCCGCCGTAGTAGAAAGGTCGATCGCAGTTCTGGGTCTCTGTGTTGTAGTAGTAGTAGAGCTTCCAGCCTTCGCCGCAGTAGTCGCCGCGGTCGTTGGGCAGAGAACAGACGCCTACACCTGGGGAGTAGGGGGGAGTGGGAGGGGGCGGGGCGAAAGGAACTCGGTGAAATGTCAGTTTTTTTTATATAACACAGTTGTTAAAACAATAATTTTCTGTGGTCAGATATAGAAGTAACATCTTTTTAAAAAATTAGTTCCCAATGGGATCATGTAGGAGGCGTCACATGACTGACGTTTGACAATGTTATGTGCTTCAACACAAAAAACTGAGCGGGGATACTACGACCTATGTGCCAGCCAGTCACCGGCCCAACTAGTAGAAGACCGGGTGACCTGACCAAAGACAGATTTGTGGCTCCCTCATTCCCAAAGTCTGAGGTATAATCTCTGGATTTTTTCACCACAGCCGCCAAGAGAGGTCCGAAGGTTGGCTTGAATTCACAATGGCACAAACTTTGCAGCTACAATTTTAGAGGTTGAAGAGATGCCAGTCTTGCTAGGTAGACCTGTATGTCAGTCCTCATGTCTAGCCAGCAGAAAGGTCCGTGGTTCAAATCTCTACTTGCTCGAACCTCTCCGATTAGGACTGTTAGGAGACGAACAAACGTACCATAGTTTATGTCTGACCACTCTTTGTGTCACCTTGTTTATAAATGATAAAACCAGTTACAAAACATTGAAGGAATGCACCCACCTCTATCCACTACTCTAGGGGCCTCAGTGGCGATTGTTGTAGTTGTAGTTGTAGTGGTCTCGGGGTAGCGGGTGTAGTAAGGTCTGCGGGTGGACGGTCTACGCGATGAGGCGGACGTGCCGAGACACCTGTCCTCACACAGCTCTCGGGACTCGAACCTGTTGCTGTTACCGCCACAGCCTGAGTAGACAAACTGCTGGCAGCGGCGGTACGCCTGGTTGAAGTAGTAGTGCACCTCGTAGCCCTCACAGTTACCCTGCGGGGGGAGGGAGTGGAAAATAGGACAAACACTTAGGGTTAATAAATACACTTGGGTCATTTGTGACGCTGATAGCAGCTACTTCATAAACAAAAGTTAATACTCTGAGAAGGCAGCATAGTTTAAATCATTTTCTTGACTTTCCACTAGATTGTACAGGAATGCGTCACCCAATACTCTTTTGTACTCCGTTTAATGTTTTTCAATCTACAGGGGCTGAAGTCACGATAGTGGCCTTGCAACGGTAAGGAGTGTATTGCTCTCCAATAAGGTGCCTTGTAAAGTCATTCATTTATACATTGCTTCACATATGTAGACGAGTACCCACATATTATTTTATTTGATATTTCCACACTCTCACATTAATTTATTTGTTACTTTCTCACTCTGACATATTTTCCGTGTGAAGTTCTCACTCTATCATATTTATTGTGTGACTAACACATTTATTGTGTGACTAACACGTTTATTGTGTGACTTTCTCGCTCTGACATTTTTATTTTGTGACTTTCTCGCTCTGGCATAATTATTTATTTGTGACTTTTTAACTCTGACACTTTTGTTGTGTGACTTTCTCACTCTGACATTTTTATTGTGTGACTTTCTCACTCTGACACTTTTATTTTGTGACTTTCTCACTCTGACACTTTTATTGTGTGTCTTTCTCACTCTGAAATTTTTATTGTGTGACTTTCTCACTCTGACACTTTTATTGTGTGACTTTCTCACTCTGACATTTTTATTGTGTGTCTTTCTCACTCTGAATTTTTTATTGTGTGACTTTCTCAGTATGACATAATTATTTATTGTGTGACTTTCTAACCCTCACACATTTTTGTGACTTTCTCACTCTGACATAATTATTTATTGTGTGACTTTCTAACCCTCACACATTTCTTGTGACTTTCTCACTCTGACATAATTATTTATTGTGCAACTTTCTCACCCTCTCAGGAAGCTCAGCACAGGTGTCCATATTTTCAGAGCCTCCGCTGTGGCCGTTCGGGATGACCTCGTTGACGCGCCTCAGGTAGGCGGCGCACTTGGACTCGCACGCCTCGCGGGTCTCGAAGTTGTTGAGCTTGGCGTCGCACCCGCCATAGATGAACGTCTCGCACGTGCCGCTCATGGCGTCGAAGTAGAACCTGGGGATGGCGGCACGGCACCGCCCTGTGTATTTGGGCTCACTGCACACAGCTGTTAATGGCGCGGGGCAGGGGGGGGGGGGAGGGGTGACATAGAGACGTTATTGGGAGGATAATCGTTTATATAACTAGCTTGTATAATAGATGTATAAAAGTAAGTTATAACGCAGTAAAAATGTTTCATAAGATAATGCAGTTCACGAGAAGATGCCATGCTAAATGATGCTTATAATGTATTGCAAACACAGGTACATGTATATGGTAAAGTGACGTTAGTATTTAATTTAAATGTGCACAGTCTAACCACTGCTTTAATTTTAGCTACTAAATTTATAGAGAGTATACAATAATAAAATGAGTACCAAAATTTCGATGTAAGTGTTTTATGTTTACTAAGGTTTGACAGTACTGAAAGTAATGGCACCTACTACCAAAATCACCAAAAGCATAGTAATAACAACAACGACAACAACAGTTACTACTACTACTACTACTACTACTACTACTACTACTACTACTACTACTACTACTACTACTACTACTACTACTACTACTACTACTACTACTACTACTACTACTACTACTACTACTATCAGCACCATCACCACCACCACCACCACCACCACCATCACCACTGTGCACAATACAATATAGTATGGTCTATTTCATGTATCAATCTGATAAGACCAACAAAGATGCAGGGTGGTACAGGTTCCTCACATTACCTACAGTTGTGTTATTTCTTGTCTACCTCAGTAACCAGGTCGTATTTAGCTCTCGGACTGTAAGTACAACGTCATGGTAGCTTACGACTTCTCGCAACGATTAAAAGATTAGAAAGCTTACAGCTAGTCATAAGCTTCCGCGACGTTTTAGTTACGGCCTCTTGTCTTTTCATAGTCATCAACTTTTGTACGTGCACACACTTATCTGCTAGGGCTTTCAACACCCCTGAGTAATTGCATTCCCTTCAGTGTTATTCTGTTTTCCACACCGAACACCTTTATACCTTTTACTACCTCTACTACACATAAACTGAATTTCTTCTTTTAAACAAAGTTTAATCATCTCCCATTAAGTTTAAGATCAGATGTCGATAATCTACCATGAGAAGCGTGCAAATTTTACGAATACACAGTGAGTGCTCTATACATCAAATGGTGATTGATATTTTGATAATAATAATAATAATAACAACAACAACAACAACAACAACAACAACAACAACAACAACAACAACAACAACAATAATAATAATAATAATAATAATAATAATAATAATAATGGTAATAATAATAAAGGACATGTTCACGTGAAAAACATAAAGCAGGTGGCTATGAGATAGAACCGTTCTGGTCCCTCATTAGATGGTCATGGAGGCAGTGATGGTGCTGGTGTTTTGGAATTTTGACACAAACTGGCCCAGACGTAAGATCCCAACAAAATCATTGCTCTGTCAGATGATGACGACTTAAGGTGCTTTCAATTTTTGGAAATAACTTTTTCACTAAATTCCGTAAACGCCAAAACGTGTAATGTGACATTGCTATATTTGATCCATCGAATGGGAATTGTTTTGATGACAGAGTTAATGGATGTTGTTGGTTTTCTAACTTGACATAAAAAACCCAGAAAAAAAAAAAATAATAAGTCTATTAGACACGATACTTCGCGCGTATTTTTAATGATGGTTTTGATGATGTCGATGACGATTCAGGAGATGATGTTTGAATGAGAAGCACACGAACGATGCGTCCACAACACTACCTCGGGCACTACATAACCCGTTGCACTCCTCAAGCGTTTGGAAGTTGTTGCTGTTGCCTCCGCAACCACCGTAGGTGAAAAGTTTGCAGGCGCCGGCTAGACTGTCGTAATAATACCGTTGTAAATAGGCGAAACAATTGCCCGTCTCCATGCGCATTTGGCACACGACTGAAATACGTGAAACAGCACAGCAATGACAGCTAAAGGCATCACTTTCACTGACTACAAAGTGGAAAGGGTTAGGACAGAGATAAGTTGAATACAGTTAAAGAATAGAGTTAAAGGTATCCTAGCACTGAGTGCATTCTAGAAATAGTTAGGACACAGATCAATTGAAAGGAAGTTAAAGATATCCTTTCACTGACTGCATTGTAGAAAGGGTTAGAAGAGAGATAGTTTGAATGACAGTAAAAAGTATTATTTCTTTGACTGCATTGTAGAAAGAGTTAGAAGAGAGATAAAGAGAATACATATCCATCCAGAAAGGTGTTAGATTATATTGTGCATAGGCTTTCAAAAACGCAAGGCAAAGTCAACGAATAAACTGACAAGAAGATACATAGTTATTAGCATTGAAATAGTATCATTGGTCTATTTCCTTTAAAGATTTAGCATAGTTAGAGCCAATGATGCTTAGAATTAGATACCAAATTTTTGACTACACAGTAAAAAATATCCTAACTTTGCATAAGAAATTGAAAACAAAGCTCACTTTGACTCTTAGTGCAATGTTCTTCTTTTTCGGTGACAATGCCTTGTGTTTTTGTAAGCCTCAAATTGTGCTCAAAGATCAAAAATGGTTTTACGTTGGAGCAATAAAAATGACTAGGAAAGAACAACCAAAGATAAAGACCTGAAAAATACCTTCATACTTTTACAACAGATCTCACACAATAATAAACAGACTTCATTTTTATAATTCTATTAACAAAATCATGCAGTCTAGAAAACGTGTACGATCAATACATTATGAAAGTATTGTGATCTAAAAAATATCTACAATATAAATTTATATGTACTTCTAAATTAGTGTTTTGACTAAAAACATTTAAGAAGTGAGGATGATCATGTAGAAATCACAGTAAAAAAGACACGTAGCCATTTAAATAGATATTCTTCTCATGATTTCACTAATGTAATAACGTGTAGATGATTGAAAATAGGGAACCCTTTTTTTCGATATTGAATTAATTTGTCATGTTATGCATCAAGGCAAGCTTTTATCTAATGTCGCCTGATTGTCTTGGGAAGGATTCGTTATTATGTCATAGGGTTAAATGTCTCCTAGGTTCCTCTAAGGACTCCTATACGGCGAAAATTGTATGTCATAACTGTTCAGGTTAACTTTTATAAAAGCCCCTGGATCTCAATTTATTTACTCAGGACTTCCGTGAGGTCTCAATCTTTGATACACAGATTCAAATAACATCCAACATGCAACCATGAATACAAAGATTTCGAAAGTTGCCATGAATAATAATTTCAAAAAACATTATGCAACAAATATGGTTATACTGAAATGCATTAAAATTCGGCTTTATAAAATAAGAATGGAAGATCTTCTATTTTGTATTGCTGAGCGATCTACCGGTATAATAATGACAATTCCTAGATAACTTAATTTATAATTCTAAGTGCCTATCCATGATGGACGATCAATATAAAAAATCTAAATCCCAAGCATCTTCAAAGTACAAAGATTAACATTGGCAACCCCCACAAGATTATCTATTTTTTGTCTAAATGAGATAACATTATGTAATTCAAATTAAACTTTCTCAGATTCTCAAGTTGGGATAATAAACTATCCATCACTTTTTCGGGTTGCTAGAAATTGTTATGTTGATAAAAAAAAGGTATTCCTCCAACAAGCTTTCATATATTAAAGTAAAAATATTATATGTTTATAAGAGCTTTGTAACTTGATCTCTGATGTTTTTAGCCTTCACAGATCAAGTACACTATGGCAAGTAATGAGAGGTTTTGCTACTTGTTAAGCGATTTTTTGGTTAGATGTGATATGGTATATGATGCAATATAAGGTGTTAGAATGTGAAATGAAGCAATCAAGAGAGCAGCTAGTGGATGGGTCCTACCTCTGGGATCTGACGACTCGGTGATGGCTTCCGGCTCGGGCTTAACTGCATTCCTCGTTTCTGGGTGAGAAAAGAAGCGCTATGGTGAGTTTACATACACCATGAAAGGAAAAGGTGAGAAACTTAGGCACACAACCGGATAAAATGGCAACCACTGTAACGAAGTAATATAAGGTCAAAAAAGCCTTTTCATTGGTCAAGGATTTTTATTCTGAACTAATAGTAAATAATAAATTGGTAGACCTACAGTCAGATTGATATGGATGTAATCGTTGGTTTCATGCTTTATTAACACCCTTCGCCAGTGACTAGAGATCAACATTTAACAACTGAACGTGCTACCACACAGAAACGGAGAGCTAATTCCACGAATGGCTTTTGCCTCAGCCAGTCACACTGTACTGACACCGAAGCAACTTGAAATTACTGAATTCTAACAAATACTTTTGCTCAATCGTGAGATAACACTGGGACCTCCCGGATAAAAGAATATCGCTTTAATACTTAAGTCAAACAACAGCCTGTAACTTTGAGCTTTCCCGACAACTCTGTGTGGTGTCCTAGTTATGAGGAAATGTGTACAGAGCTAGAACTATGACAGTGGTGACACCAGGCGTGACACGGTTCGAATCTCATTTTGGTGCCACCGTCTCTGAATGTAATTGCTCGAGAAACCAACTGGACGCAAACCTAGTTAAAGATTGCTATTGAGATGAGATACGATTGCGTTGTGGGATTCTTGCTGGAAATTCTGGGGATGTTGAGCTAAGAGAGGTACTAGGTACTCTCTCAAATAAATAACCTTGACCTTTATCAGCTGCTGTGCTGACCTGAGCTGTTCTCTCACACAAACGACCTTGACCTTAGCCTGCTGGCTCTGAGCTATTATCCCACTCAAACGACCTTGACTTTAGCCACTGCAATGCTAACCTGAGCTATTCTCTAACACAACAACCTTGACTTTAGCCAGTGTGTTGCTGGCCTGAGCTATCCATTCACACAAACGACCTTGTCTTTAGACACTGCTGTGCTGGTCTGAGCTATCCATTCACACAAACGACCTTGTCTTATGGGGATGTTGAGCTAAGAGACGTACTAGGTACTCTCTCAAATAAATAACCTTGACCTTCATCAGCTGCTGTGCTGACCTGAGCTATTATACCACTCAAACGACTTTGACCTTTGATGCTGGTCTGAGCTATTATCCCACTCAAACGACCTTGACTTTAGCCACTGCAATGCTAACCTGAGCTATTCTCTAACACAACAACCTTGACTTTAGCCAGTGTGTTGCTGGCCTGAGCTATCCATTCACACAAACGACCTTGTCTTTAGACACTGCTGTGCTGGTCTGAGCTATCCATTCACACAAACGACCTTGTCTTTAGACACTGCTGTGCTGGTCTGAGCTATAATCCCACTCAAACGACCTTGTCTTTAGCCACTGCTGTGCTGACCTGAGCTATCCATTCACACAAACGACCTTGTCTTTAGACACTGCTGTGCTGGTCTGAGCTATAATCCCACTCAAACGACCTTGTCTTTAGCAACTGCTGTGCTGGTCTGAGCAATTATCCCACTCAAACGACCTTGTCTTTAGCCACTGCTGTGCTGGTCTGAGCTATAATCCCACTCAACGACCTTGTCTTTAGCCACTGCTATGCTGGTCTGAGCTATAATCCCACTCAAACGACCTTGACCTTAGCCAGTGTGTTGCTGGTCGGAGCTATCCATTCACACAAACGACCTTGTCTTTAGCCACTGCTGTGCTGGTCTGAGCTATAATCCCACTCAAACGACCTTGATCTTAGCCGCTGCTGTGCTGACCTGAGCTATTCTCTCACACAAACAACCTTGACCTTAGCAGGCTGCTGTGCTGGTCTGAGCTATAATCCCACTCAAACAACCTTGACCATAGCCGCTGCTGTGCTGACCTGAGCTATCCATTCACACAAACGATCTCAGACGTCGGTCTTGGGGCCCGTCCACAACATAGCCCATAAAGTGCTGCTATTGGACGTTAACCCCCCCCCTCAAAACAAACACACAAACGACCTTGACCTTCGCCACTGACCTGTCCTCTCCACGACCTCCACCGTGAGCCGCTCGTACTTCCTATCGGGGTTGACCATGCAGTAGTAGTGCCCGCCGAAATCGTCGGTGACCCGGTCCACGATTAGCTCTCCGATCAGCGTGTTGGGGTCCCATGAATCGGTTCGCGAGGATAGCCTGATGCCGCGGGCCCTTTGCATTCTTTCTGTGACGAAGCGGCTGTTGATGTACCAGTTGAAGCTCATCGGCTGGGTGAATCCACTGGCCACACACCGGATCCTGAGCTCTCCACCCACCTCCACCGTCGTGTTGCCGTCGATGGTCACTGGGGGTGGAATACAGGCCAAACAAAGATTGAATTCGTGTTTGTGGGCTCAGTCAGCAAGTGTTTTGGACAGACGAGCAAGGAGACCACAGTTCGACTCCCAGCTAGCGCCCTTCTCGTTATAGGATTTGCCAGAAAACCTAAGGGGGTGTAACTTTTAAAAACCGATTAGTGCTTAACGTTGGTATCCAAGGTGAATGTGTAATAAATTGTAGTTGTATTTACCATGAGAGTTTGGCTACCTGCATAGGATTACCTGGCGCATCTTTAAAACTATAATCTTAAATGCGAAAACAATTATCAATTATCTGCTAGAGAGGCAAAGATTCTGGGATGTATTTTCTTTTTTTTTTTTTTTTTTTTTTTTTGGGGGGGGGGGGTTGGTTATATTCAACAAGGAATTTAGTCATGTTTTATTAACCAAATACTTTTAAAAATATCTCTTTGTGCCAATCTACAAGCATAGAAAAAACAACAACATACAGTTAGACAAAACACTCACGAGATCTTGATCCACGTGCAACTGGAGCCGGTGTGGTGGTTGTTGTTGTTGTTGTGGTCGTTGTTGTAGTGTCAGGATATCTACGTCCGAAGGTGCGCGCTGACAATACTGCCAATGGAAGAAGACAAGATGTTGTTTCTGTTCTTAGACGTATAGTTACAATCTGGTTTAAATTTATTTTTCTATTCTAGAACTTCTATGGAGTCCTAAGAACCGTTTCGTATTCACTTTTTAAAGCAAAATATGCAAAAATGTTCATGATAAAGTAATCGTATATAGCATTCAAATTTTTTAGAGCTTAAAATGCTATGTGGAAAATTGCAAATGTATCATTGGATTGCGAATAAATATTACCAATGACTGTTCTATATCGAAATGGCACGAAAGTAACTATCTGTAAACAGAAATTATTTGATATGGGCGCCTTTCAAAACGTTCACTGGTGACTGCTATCGGGCTATTTTAAACTCACAAATGTTTAAGTCATTGGGACCCATCATTACTGTTGCCGACGGATCACGGCCAGACCACTAGGATGCGGAAACAGGTGACAACTTAGCCCCCTACCCACCTGTAATACTTAACACCTTGCAGGTTGAGTCTTCCCCTACTCACCTGCAACAGTTAACACCTTGTAGGCGGACTTGGCCACTACTCACCTCTAACAGTTAACTACCAGTATGTTGAGTTTACCCCTACTCAAATGTAAAAGATAACACATTGTAGGTTGAGTTTTCCCCAATTCACCTGTAGCAGTTAACTCCTTGTAGGTTGAGTTTTCCGCTACTCATCTGTAACCGTTAACACCTTGTAGATGGGGTTGGCCCATACTCATAAGTAACAGTTAACACTTTGTAGGTTGAGTTTTCTCCCACTCAACTGTACAAGTCAACACGTTGTAGGTTGAGTTTCCCCTACTCACCTGTAACGGTTAACACCTTGTGGTGAGTAGGGGAAAATTTCACCTGTAACAGTTAACACACGTTGTAGGTTGAGTTTTCCCCTACTCACCTGTAACATTTAATCTTGTAGGTGAGATTCCCCCCTACTCACCAGTAACAGTTAATACAACGTAGATCAAGTTTTCCCCCTACTCACCTGTAACAGTTAACACTTTGTAGGTGGAGTTTGCTCGGCAGTAGTAGCTGCCGCCGTCCTGCGTTCTGGCCCGGGAGACCATGATCTCCGACGTCTGCTGCTCGCCGCCCGCCGAGAACGAACTGGTCCGGGACATGTCGATGTTGCTGTCGGAGATGTCCAAGGGATTCCCGTTCAAAAACCATTCGATGGACACCTGGCGCCGGTAAGGGAGGGTATGTTAGTATGGGGGCAAGATGTGAGTCATTGAAAGTTTGGTTTGGTTGGTTGGGTTTTAACGTCCAACATCAGCAACTTATAGGCTATCTCGTGGACGGGCCCCAAGACGGACGTCTGACAATTTTATGTGCTGCCATACACGAGACAGGGTGGGGATACCATGACTCCTGTCTCAGCCGGTCACATTATACTGACACCGACCCAACCAGTAGGGATTGCAACAGCCAGGATTCGAACTCGGGACCTTTTGCGTCGGAAGCAGATGTTCTACCCCTGGTCCACCGCGCCCCCGAGTCATAGAATGAGCGCGGTACGAGAGGAGTGTTAGTAAAAGACAATGTTAACCCCATACTCTCGGACAAAGCATTGTGGGGCCAGAAGTTAGGGTTGTAGTTGTTCGTGGTAAATGTTATAGTAAACTTACAAAAGTGGAACTCATTAAAAGATAACATTGGCATCGCAAAATGGGATATATCTACCTAAAAACGTACTACAGAATTATTCCAGGGTTTATATGATTGTCGAACAGAACTCTTGCTTTACAGTTCTTCAAATTATGCGCAGTTGTGTGTGATATGGATAGGGAAATTTGGGAAAAGCCAATCGGCTTCAATCGCTTTGATCATCTACGATGGTGACAAGCTGTATCTAAGCGTCCCCCTCCCGATCCCCACCCCGTCCTATCCACTGTGCGGAGGGGGGGGACACCTTGTCCTCACCTGGTCTGGACCTGTGACTGTACAGGTCACTGTGAACTCGCTGCCCTCGTCCACGTAGCTCGGCCCTTGCAGATCAACTGTAGAGTGAAATAAAGGTAGATAGAGAGAGAGAGAGAGAGAGAGAGAGAGAGAGAGAGAGAGATGGATTGAGATAGAGAGAGAGAGAGAGAGAGAGAGATGATTGATTGATTGATTGATGTTTATTGGTTCGTTGGGCTTCTCACCCTTAACAAACATGACAATAAATACAATTTTACAATGTCCAAGAAAAAGATAACTAAATGGTAACATCACTTTCGATTAGCTCTCTCAGTCCTTTCACCCAATTTATGAAGCTTTTGAGTAACTTTTAGTTATAAACAGATTTACAGAGAGAGAAAGAGAGAGAGAGAGAGAGAGAGAGAGAGAGAGAGAGAAAGAGATAGAAAGGAGTCAAAATAGTTATATTAGTTACACAAAAAAGAACTCAGAAAAAAAGACATAAGTTGTAATCAACACGGTAATACATAATGGATTATGAATGTTCGTTGGAATCGTAAGAGATGTACGAACATTATTCTCAAGGATGTTGGGCGGCATGAGACAGTGAGTTAGGGAGACAGTGAGACAGTGATAATGTGACACTGTGAGAAAGTGACACAGTGAGACAGAGAAACTGTAAAAAGGGTGAGACAGTGACTCAGTGACACAGTGAGACGGTGACACGGTGGGACGATGCGACAGTGACACAGTTACACCTTGAGATAATAACACAGTGAGACAGTGAGGCAGTGACACAGTGACACAACGATACAGTGACACAGTTACACCTTGAGATAATGACACAGTGGAACAGTGAGACAGTGAGGCAGTAACACCGTGACACAACGATACAGTGACACAGATATACAATTAGACTTTGAGCCACCGACACAGGGATACAGTGACGCAGTGAGACAGTGACACAATGAGACAGCGAGACAGTGACACAGTGAGACGGTGACACAACGTGTGTGACATTTTAACCCTTTCTCTGTCAAACTTTATAAACCTGTAAAACACATTTTAACCCTCTTTACACCTTATGAACGTGTGTGACAGATTTTTTATTTTAACCCTCTTAACGCCAGACTTTATGAACGTGTGTGACATTCTAACTCTCTTTACGTCAAACTTTATAAACTTGTGAAACATATTTTAACCCTCTTTACACCAGACTTTATAAACGTGTGAAACATATTTTAACCCTCTTTACGCCAGACTTTATGAACGTGTGAAACATATTTTAACCCTCTTTACACCAGACTTTATGAACGTGTGTGACATGCCGAAAGAGACTGGCCCTTGCAGGGCTCGCGCGATCAGGTATTACTACAGCTCCCAGGAGAGGCGCTGCCTGCGTTTCATCTACGGCGGTTGCCAAGGCAACGAGAACAACTTCGAGAGCGAGAGCGAGTGCCAGAGGGAGTGCATGGGCATGATTAGCCAGCCAGACACGACCACAATCAGGCCGACTGAGGCGCCGGCCACCACCCCAGAGCCCGAGCCGGTCCCCGTGGAGGGTAGGTCTCACTGTGTCACTGTGTCACCGTCTCACTGTGTCACTGTCTCGCTGTCTCATTGTGTCACTGTCTCACTGCGTCACTGTATCCCTGTGTCGGTGGCTCAAAGTCTAACTGTATATCTGTGTCACTGTATCGTTGTGTCACTGTGTCACTGTGTCACCGTCTCACTGTGTCACTGTCTCGCTGTCTCATTGTGTCACTGTCTCACTGCGTCACTGTATCCCTGTGTCGGTGGCTCAAAGTCTAACTGTATATCTGTGTCACTGTATCGTTGTGTCACTGTGTCACTGTGTCACCGTCTCACTGTGTCACTGTCTCGCTGTCTCATTGTGTCACTGTCTCACTGCGTCACTGTATCCCTGTGTCGGTGGCTCAAAGTCTAACTGTATATCTGTGTCACTGTATCGTTGTGTCACTGTGTCACTGTGTCACCGTCTCACTGTGTCACTGTCTCGCTGTCTCATTGTGTCACTGTCTCACTGCGTCACTGTATCCCTGTGTCGGTGGCTCAAAGTCTAACTGTATATCTGTGTCACTGTATCGTTGTGTCACTGTGTCACTGTGTCACCGTCTCACTGTGTCACTAAGTCTTCATCATCATCGTTGTCATCATCATCATCATCATTATCATCATCATCATCATCATCATCATCATCATCATCATCATCATCATCATCATCATCATCATCATCATCATCATCATCATCATCATCATCATCATCATCATCATCATCATCATCATCATCATCATCATCATCATCACCATCACCACCATGATCATTACCACCATCATCATCACCACCACCACCACAATCACCACCAACATCATCATCATCATCATCTGATTATGATTTATTATTATTATTATTATTCATTATTCACCCACCTGTCTCCTCAACGTCTGTGGTGGTGACCACATTGGCGCACTGCACGTCACATTCCTCCATGGAGGTGAACACGTTGTCCTGGCTGCCACACTCGCCCCACCAGAAAAACTCGCAGGTCTCCCGCGTGCTGTTGTACTGGTACCGCTCCAACCAGGTGGTGCCACACATCCCGCGCTGCACGGTCGCCAGGCAGGTAGACGGTCCTGGGGCGGGTGGAGAGGATGAGATAAGGTAAACTTGTAAGCATCCACACCGGGGATTTTAGTTTAGATATACCAGCAACGAGGATATACTAGCAACGATCATGGGGCGGGTGGAGAAAATGGCTTAAGGTTAACTTGTAAAAAGGTAAACTTGTAAAAAGGTTATCTTGTAAAAAGGTAAACTTAACTTGTAAAAAGGTAAACTTGTAAATATCCACAGGGGAAATTTACTTAATTTGGATATAGCAGCAACGGTCCTGGGTCGGGTGGAGAGGATGAGGTAAGGTAAACCTGTAACTATCCACGAGGGAGATTTTAGTTTTGATATAGCAGAAACGGTCCTGGGATGGGGAGAGGATGAACTAAGGTAAACTAAAGTAAGCATCCACTGAGGAAATTTAAGTTTGGATATACCAGAAACGATCGTGTAGCGGGGGGAGAGAATGAGGTCATGTAAACTGTCTTGTAAGCATCCACAGGGGAGATTTAGTTAATTTGGATATGTAGTTATAGTTGAGTTGGTTTAAAATCCAAAATCAGCATTATATAGGCTATATTGTGGACGGGCCGCAAGATTGACGTCTGACAAATGTATGTGCTGCCACACCAAACAGGGCAGGGATACCATGACTCCTGTCTCAGCCGGTCACATTATACTGACACCGACCCAACCAGTAATTATTTGGATATAGCAGCAAAGGTCCTAAGGGTTGGGGGGGGGGGGGGGGGGGGTGGAGAGGATGAGATAAGGTTAACTTGTAAGCATCCACAGGGGGAATTTAGATAATTTGAATTTAGCGGCAACGGTCTTTGGGGGGGGGGGGTGAAAACGAAAATTTTACACCAAAGTTGGTTGCTTTTGATTGTTTACTTATCCATTTTCAATATCTAGCAAATCTTGCTAAAGACGAAAAATTAGACGCCCCATGGACATGAGCACCAGGTAGTAATCAATAATGATCCAATAGAAAAAAATGGTGACATTACTTAAAGAAAGCACAACAAAATCTCTTGTGATTAGGGCCTACAAAAGATAAGTGATTTCCCACTTTTCAAAGAAATTCTTTGCTAAATAATACTTGTAGTTAAAGACGCAGTAAAGGAGCAAATGACTTCATGCTGTTATTATATCGCAGTACACATGTATCTGTATCTGGTGTTGTCCTGATGTGTACGCTTAAAGTTTCTTCGGTTTCAGTTAGTTACTCCTGGCTATCACAACAGTTCTATTCTCAGACTAACAGTTTTACTCACTCCTGGCTGTAACCACGTTTGTGCTGTTGAGGATTACTCCTACTCGTCTATCCTCCGGACATCCCGCGATGCCTCTGATGGTCACTCCGTCATCACAGCAGCCATGCGCAGTGCGCTCACAGGACACTTCCGACGCAACTCTATCCTCCGGACATCCGGCGATGCCTCTGATTGTGACTCCATCGTCGCAGCAGCCATGCGCAGTGCGCTCACACGCCACTTCCGCCCCGGATCCCTCGGTGAGGTCTTCGCAGTTGCTGCGGTCATACTCGGCAACGGTCACTCTGTCTGGGCAGCACCCGTATCGCGTGTCCTGGTTGAGGGGGGTGGGGAGGAGGGGGGGGGGGGGGTAGTGATAGTCTTTATCAAACACTGATCCCGGTACTCTACATGGTTTTTAAATCAAATAAATGAAAAGTAAATACGATATTGACATTACCTCCAACTTTATTTGATATTGACATTACCAACAACTTTATTTGATTTAAGTTATTATTAAGACATTATGACTTGTGTGTATGTGAGTGGAATAGACAAAATGAGAGCAGACAGGCAAAGGGGACAGGGAGACACAGAGAGACAGACAGAGAGACAGACAAAGAGATACAGAGAGAGAGACAGAGAGAGGCAGAAAGAGACAGATAAACAGAGACACAGAGAGAGAAAGACAGGCATAGCGAGATAGACATAGCGAGATAGAGAGGGAGAGAGAAAGGGAGAGATAGATATACATATAGCGAGGCAGAGAGAAAGAGAGAGAGAAAGAGAGAGTACCCGGCAGTTGATGACGCATCCCTGGTAGCCAGGGCCTGTGGCGGGGGTCCTTCTGTCTGAGCAGCATCCGTACTTGGACTCGGCACATCCCAGTACGATGGCCTGGTCCCGCTGGTACCGCACTGGGGAGGAGGGGGAGCAACGGCAGTCACACCAGGTCTTAGTCAGGTCAATCAAGCATGTCAGTACGACTAATAAAAATCATCTTTGTTTCCAATAAAACCATAGCTATAACATTGGCTTTTCCAATTAAGTGAATCGATAAAGAGATAATTTAGTTTAAGTCTCTTGATTCCTTTTGGAACATAGGGCAGCATAGAGAGGCAGCCTTTCCTGCAAATATCTAAATAGTCACTTTTGTATATTATACGTTTTTAATGGGAAATGCAATAGTCATGGTTGTGATTACTTGAAACAACGGTACAATGTCTCCTTGAGCGTTAGGTGTTGATGGTTCATAATATTATAAAGAACACCGAATATCAGGAACTTTTATAGACCATCGGTGGCTACAGGACATCAAACTTCGAGACATGTTCATTGACACGATATGTAGATTTCATTTTACTATACACATGTATCCTATACCTAAATGTCCATACAGATTTCCTTGACCAAAATATCCAAGTTATAACAAAATCTGGGGTAACCCAATGTGTCCTTGACCTAAATGCGTAATCAAATCACGATTCCAGGAGTATCACACATATCCCAATAGTCTACATGCCCATACTATCACAATATTACCGTAACATACATATATCGGGACCCACATTTCTATTAATTTAATCACATTACCTGGAGAAAAACACATGTGTCCTTAACCTAAATATTCATTTTATCACAATACGTGACAACTCATTATGCTGTTGACCAAAATATTACCTGGGGTAACACACATATATTTATTCTTTACCAAAATATGTCCATGTTAACACATTATCTGGGGGAACACACTAATCATGTGTCCTTGACCTAAATGCCCATGTTATCACATTACCTGGAGCAACACACATGTGTGCTCGCCCATCGTTGACGCAATCCTGGTCCCTGGAGCAGGGGTTTATGTCACAAATGTAACGTTCCGAGGAAGCTATGGTGAGGGAGGAAACCAAATAAACACGAGTTAACTGAATATTGGGGATATAGACATGGAAGAGAAATTGTATTCTTAATATCTCATCCAGACAATGGAAACATGTAAGAATACGTAAAGGTTAATATGACAGAGGGAAGGAAAATGTGACTGACTGTTGAATGTTGAAATGCATTTTGTAAAGACAAAAAGAGACATGGAAGTGAAATTGTAATTATGGTTATTCTTAATATCTCATCCAGACAATGGCAACGTGTAAGAATGTGTAGAGGTTAATATGACAGAGGGAAGTAAAAATAATGGGACTGACTGGTGAATGTTGAAATGTATTTTATAAAGACAAAAAGAGACTCAGAAATATACAAATTCCATGATCAAATGTAAACCTCGTGAAGTACTTTCATTTAAGCCTTTTTACTAGGCTGACACAGTAAGAATACGAGACATTTTCTGGATTTTTTTCAAAGTTAGACAACAATATGTGTCTGCTTTGATTTTAAAGATACTTAATGTATATCTGTATCTATTATAGAGTAAATCTGGGTGTGGACATCAAATTGTATATCCTGGATTCATCTTAAAACAACCCTGTTCCCTGGTCCTATTTCATCCCCTGTAACTGATTGCCTCGGTGTCAGTATAACGTGACCGGCTGAGACAGGAGTCATGGTATCCCTGCCTCGTCCCATGGGTAGCACCACTTAAAATTGTCCGGCGCCAATCTTTGCACCCGTACACAATATTGCCTATATAGTGCTGACGTTGGACGGTGCACGTTGGACGTTGCACGTTGGACGTTGCACGTTGGACGTTGCACGTTGGACGATGCACGTTGGACGTTATACCAAGTCAACTCAACGCCGTGTACGGTACTAATACAACCACGTAGTTCTTTAATTTACCTGCGCATCTGGCGTAGACGTGGCAGTCTCCACCGCGACACTCCTTCTCCCGAACACACTTCAGCCCGTAGCCACACTCGTTCTGGGTGTAGGGACATACAGCACGTTAGGGAGTGACGGTTTATTTCTTGTCCATGTCATGCATACCTTAACACTTTCTCTCTCTGTGTGTCTCTGTCTGTCTGTCTGTCTGTCTCTCTCTCTCTCTCTCTCTCTCTCTCTCTCTCTCTCTCTCTCTCACTCGTTCTCTCTTTCCTGGGGTAGAACATCGGCTTACAACGCAGGAGGTTTGTGGTTCTAGTCCTGACGATTTCGCTCGCTACTGGTTGGGTCGGTGTCAGTTCGATGTGACTAGATGAGACAGGAGTCATGGTATCTCTGCGCTGTCCTGTTTGTAGCAGCACATAAAATACTCAGACGTCAGTCTTGGGGCTGGTCCACAAAATAGTCTATATAGTGCTGGCGTTAAACGAACTCAACTACAACAATAACTGACACCCACTTTCTTCGCTCTTTCTTTCCCTCTCTCGGTCTCTTTCTCTCTCTATCTAGAATTATCTTTCCCTCTCTGATGCTCTCTCTTGTTTCTTTGCTCTTGTCTCTGTCTGTCCATTGGTGTCTTTGCTCCCCACCTCTCTCTCTCTCGCTCCCTCGCTCTCCCTCTCTCTCCCTCTCTCTCTCCCTCTCTCTCTCTCTCTCTCTTTCCTCTCTCTCTCTCTCTCTCTCTCTCTCTCTCTCTCTCTCTCTCTCTCTCTCTCTCTCTCCTCTCTCTCTCTCGCTCCCTCGCTCTCCCTCTCTCTCCCTCTCTCTCTCCCCATCTCCCTCACTCCCTTAGTACTCACGTCCGAGAGACACCAGTAGGAGGGCGGTGCCCGGCAGTCGCTACCCCAGTCAGGGTTGCACGAGCACGAGTAGGACCCGTCGCCGAGATCACTACGAGATCAGGTAAGTTGATAATAATTATGAGATGGAATAAAATAAGGTTAAAGGGAGATAATAGGTTTAGGTTGAGATGAGAAGATGGGATTAGACGAGAAAGAATTAGAGATAACATGATATGATATGATAATGGCATGGGACGAAATAAGATGGGATGAAATGGTATTCGATAAGAGATGAGAAGGGAAGATGGGTGACACAAAATAAGATAACTGGAAATGAGATATCATGAAGTAAAGTGTGACAAAAATAAACTGTCGCCAAATCTTATAATAGTACAAAAGAAATAAATATTTTTCCAATTTTGTACACTGGTTTCTGTGTTTACAGAAACTAGATCTATAGTCATGTCTGAAACCACACATTGAAAGAGCGCAAAAAGAAGCATGCTATCTACAGATAAACTTTGTATGGTTACAAAGGCGTTACTGTGACGTTTTTGGTTTTTTTTTTGTCATTTTGGCGGTAGGCCTAGTTCTTTGTTAAACAACAAACATTGGGGCCTAATTAAGTGAGATGGACAACTGCCTTACCAATAACTAAAAGTTACGTCTTTAGAGCCAAGTAAAAAGTGACTAGATAGACGATGCTTCCTTTTTTTTGTTGCTGTTTGTTTTTTGTCCTTTTACCTTGAAATATTGGAACATGAGACTAAGCGAGATAACTCACGTTGCTAAATAGACACTTCTGAGAGTAATTTTACTCACGCTGTTAAATAATGAGAATAATTTTACTCACGCTGCTAAATGTTGAGAGTAATTTTACTCACGCTAATAAAGGATGTGACTTATGTAAGCGTAATTTTACTCAAGCTGCTAAAAAATGTGACTTCAGTGAAATATAATCTTCAGTGAGAGTAATTTTACTCACACTACTAAAAAACATGTCCTTAAGTAAGAGAAATTTTACTCGCGCTGCTAAATGTTGAGAGTAATTTTACCCACGCTGCTAAATGACGTGACTTCACTGAGAGTAATTTTACCCACGCTGCTAAAGGATGTGACTTATGTAAGAGTAATTTTACTCACACTACTAAAAAAACATGTCCTTAAGTAAGAGAAATTTTACTCACGCTGCTCGGACAGGACCCCGTTACAGGCGGACCGGCACTCGCTCATGGAGCCGAAGTTGTTTGGGTTTCCCCGGCAGCCCGTGTACTCGAACTCCTTGCACAGTCCAGTCATGTAGTCGAAGTGGTAGCGCATCTCGGACCCCCTGCAACTGCCCTTGGTGGCGGGCAGTCGACAGGCGGCTGGGAGCTGGACATTGATGCACGCGTTCTTGCACTCATTCTCAGTGGCGAATCTGTTGCTGTTGCCCTTGCATCCTCCGTACCAGAACCTGCCGCAGTAGCCCTTCTCCGCGTCGTAGTAGTACCACAGGGTGTAGTTACCTCCCTTACACAGGACGCCGCGCTCTCGGGGCAGGCCGCAGGTTGCTGGTGGGGGAAAGTTAGGGAGGGAAAGGTGGGGGGGCGGTCAATTGGCCATACACAAAGAGAGAGAGAGAGAGAGAGAGAGAGAGAGAGAGAGAGACGGGAGAGAGAGAGAGAGAGAGAGAGAGAGAGAGAAAGGAGGATGACAGAAATGAAACCTTCAGGCTCAGGTCAGGTTAAGGGGGGTGATTATGTTTCCTATTTACTCCATATAGTTAACACAGTAGCTTCCCTTGGTATTTCGTCATTTTATTCCATTCCTATGTGTCATGGTAATTTTAAACACAACTTTTGCGAAAAATCAAATACTTTGTCACAGCACGTAGCCTCTCACATTGACTCCAGCCCTTGTATTTGAAGAGAGACAGAGAGACAGAGAGAGAGTGAGATAGAGAGAGAGCGAAAGGGTGACGGAAAGACAGACAGACATACAGACAGACAGACAGACAAACAGACAAACAGACATATAGACAGACAGACAGACAGACAGACAGACAGACACAGAAAGTTAGAGAGATACAGAGAGAAATACCGAAACAAGAGAAATAGAGACAAACAAGCAGACAGACATTATAAATAAATGTCTGACAGATAAAGCACACAACGCCATCTGTGAGGGGTGTAGGAACCGAACCCACCTGGATCAGTACCGTCACAGCCGTATCCATTCTCGCCCTGGGCTCCAGTCACGCCGTCAGGGCAGCATCCATAACGGGTTCCTCTGCAGCCCCCGGCAATCGGGTACTCGTACTCGGGGCATCCCTGTCCGGATGGGCCTGGTGGTGTTGGGGGAGGGGGAGGGGGGGCAACAATAAATTAGTTAGAGAAGGGTGACAAGGTTAGGCATCATGGCGCCATTCAAGGAACTTCCAAAGCAGTGTGAAATTTGAGGTGTGATATCAGTATGAGCGGGTATCTTTACGAAACATATCATTTTATTCAAAATCAGAAAAAAATATCTAGAGACCCTTTGCTCCTCTTAGTTGTTATTTTTCTTATTAGTGAATCAATTTCGACAATTTATACAATCGAAACCACCGTAAAAGAAAGCGAGAAACGGGGACATAACGACCCCTCNCGCTCTCTCCCCACCAACTTCCAAAACAGTGTGAAATTTAAGTTGGGATATTGGTATAAGCGGGTATATTTACCAAACATATCATTTTATTCAAAATCAGAAAAAAAATATCTAGAGACCCTTTGCTCATCCTAGTTTTATTTATTTCTCATTAGTGTAGCGACTGCGACATTTTATATAATTTTTTATTCAGATGTTTCGTATCTACATATAATATAATACATCATGCAATCAATTAGAGGCAAATAGGGAAATAGAAGTTGGCGATCAAAATAATCATCACCAACATCAGGTAATGTGACGACAACGACCTCCAAGCGGAAAGTGGACCTAAGGTACAGGCGTCACAGAAAACCACCATTAAAGAAAGTGAGAAACTGGGCCATAACGACCCCCCTCTCTCTTTTCCCTCTCTCTCTCTCTCTCTCTCTCTCTCTCTCTCTCTCTCTCTCTCTC
>RQTK01000323.1:197641-213112 GCA_003991915.1 Elysia chlorotica
CCCTTCGCCACTTAAACAATCAGTGGTCCCGACCTTACCCCCCTCCCCCTTTTAGACAATCAGTGATCCCTGCCTTGCCCTCCCCCCCCCCCTTCCCTTCTAAACCCTTATTACAATCCATGGTTGACCCCCTTCGTATATACGGGCGGGTAGAGGTGCAGGAGTGAGGTACTAGGTGCAACTAAATATTCTAATATTCAGTGAGGTGCACAGACTGTCTCCTGGTCTGGACCCAGACTTGGTGACCCGTGAAGGTCACGGCTGGGTGATCGGTCTGGAACATGTCCATGTGTCCTGGACGGCTATGTCTGGAAACCAAGACTTCCAAAAATAAAAGGCAGAGTCACCGAAATACACAAAAAGTTGCATTAAGAGTCCAAGTGAATCATACCATTAAAGTAGTATGAGCAGTTAGATCATTTAACATTAATATAGCGTAGGCTGAGTTGGCTGAATAAAATGGTATATCCAAGTTTTAATCTGAACTAAATATTGTAATGATAAATTAGAGGTAGATCATTGTTATCCTTATTACGCGAGAGTAACCATAACAGTGATCGATATCTTATAAATCATTGTCAAAGTTAGTTCATATTGGTAGTCAGAGAGTATTTTTATTCAGCCTACACTGAAACAATGAAAAATTATCTACCTGTTCTCACTATTTCAATGGTATAATTCACTTGGACTCAAATGCAATTTGTTGTCTACTTCGGTGAGTTTGCCTGCTATTTTTTGGAAGCTTCGCTGGGAACACAAACCAGCTTTGTCTGCTGTGGCCATAAAAGGCGATGGAAGGCGCTCAAAAGGGTAGCGTAAAATAGAACGATTCGGTAAAATCTGACGACATCGCAATCTTCCGAAAAATATTGCAATAACTGCATTTTAAATAATTATTCGAACATAATGATGGCAAAAGGTTTGCAAAGTGAAAACCCAAAAAAAAGCCATTTATATTAGTTAGTTAAACCAGTTTTATTAGCCTATAGGATTCAGAGGGACATTTAATTCTGTAGCATTATCTGCAGAGATACGTCAAGTCCAACAAGACCAGATAGTAAGTTTACGACCAGCCTGGCGTGTTAATCCCCATCATTGTAAATCAAGAAGGGGCGGAGTCAGTCGTCCACCCAGCGCGTTAGCCACTTGGAGATAAAGGAGAGGAACAAAATGGCGGAGTCATTATCAGAGACAGTCCTTAAAAATAACAGAGACTGCTCGGTTTTTGGGATCGCTTAAGGAGGAAGGAGTTTCTGTATAGATAGCACCAGTCCACAAACTGTACGAGGTTTTTACGACACATTGTCCGAGGGACATAATGATGGTCAAGCTCATTCAGGCCTGGGAAAGTGTCACCCAAGTTTTGTCTGTTCCGCTCCACTGAGCTGCGGTGGTAACGGCCACTTAATCTCTACCAAATCACGGAGAGTACCTAAGATACTATTAACTAGTACTCGTACAATACATAGTACACTGTAGTACCTATTGAGAGAGACCTCGGTACGATATTACAATACTACAATGCACTGCTGACCTCTAACTGACTGATCAGCACTTTCTCTTTCAGGACTTCAAAGCAGATCTCAGTGTCCCTTACCCTGGCCGACTCAGTAAAGAGGCCAGTACCAGATTACAACTTAGCGCGGATCATGGTACTACACGGTTCGATGGTTTGTTAGTCTCTTAACCGTCTATAGACTATAGTAAACAACTCGTGGGGCGGTTTCAAACCTAATGTCTGATGATTTTAGGTGCAGTCATAAAAGAGAAGCTCTTTCCTAGATCGTCTCTCAGATTGCTCGGATGGCCTTATCTGGCTAACTCTCTACAGAGCGAGGGGAGAAAGAGAGAGAGAGAGAGAGAGAGAGAGAGAGAGAGCTCCCTCTATCCGGGTGTAACGTCTCCTAGGTTCCCCTGAAGGGTCCTATACGACGGACGACAGGCTTTATCCGGCGTCGGGTTCCTGGAGTTTTATAGCCTGGCAGTGTTACGTGCTGCCTCGCAGAGACAATGCGTATATATACGTGTACTGTCTTGGACTAGGACGTTGCTTTCACCTGCTAGTGATAGCACACAACTAACACCAACTGATGCAGTACGGAATAAGGCGACCCTGTAGGGATTCAAACCCGTGACTTTCTGATTAAATACCGCGCGCTCTACCGCCTGAACTGCTGGCACATCAATACCCGACTGTTGTAACCTTGACGCGCTGTCTTTGGTCAGTCCAGTTTTGAGGTCACAGCATGGCCGTCTCGTGGCCTATGGTCGCAAGCCCCAAACAACATCATAATAAAATAGAACAATGCGCATACATATATTCTAGTCTGTGGGTCACAGGCGAGGCTATATGGTATCCTCGGTCACAGGTCTAATGAGTCAGTGTGTCATGTCACCCATTCAGGATAGGAGAGGTCCACTCGTCCAGAGGTCCAGATCTGCTGGCTATCTCAGGCCGGCCCTGTGGGAAACCTGATAAACACTTGAACTTGACCACTTGAGGCTGCGCTCTCGGTGTCCGGTCTGAGAGGGACTGTGTGGGTGTGTGGGTATGTTTAGAGGGGGGGGGGTGAGAATATGGCCCTGTGAAACATTCTATATCTATTATGAGCCTGTGAACTTCTCATAACGGACTGGGGTCTAGTCAACACTCTCTTAACGATCTCTCATATAGATATGTGTTCAGATCAATAGCTATTACATATACTGTGAAGCTTCCAACACAAAATGAATGACATTGTTAACGTTGGTTTCTAGAAGCATGTGGAGACAAAATATGCCTCTAATATTCGAACCGCGAGCCTCTCGTTGGTACATGTAGGGCACTAACCAACTAAGATACCGCTGCTTTGAGTGTACAATTTTCTCTCTCAAACTAAGAGCAGGATAATAGTGGTTCTAAGATTTGCCACCACTGCACATCGTCACGCTGTAAGGAAACGTTAAGTTCGTACAATTAAACGACAATATCATGATTTTTGTCCTGTGGTGAATTTCTCTTAAGGAAGTCCCACCTGATTGCCATATTATCCGAAACTTTTATTGAGACTCATGGAGTCGTAAATTATTATAGAAATTGGTATTTGTACTCATATCTGGGTTATAGATCTACTCCTTATCTTTCTCGATAAATCTGCTTGACTGTCTCAAAAGAAGAAACAAGGGGTGGAGGACCCCCCCCCCCCCCCTGTTTTAGAGATCTTTTTGTTTGTAAACATTGTCTTCTCCGTAACATTTCAAGTTATCGTAAGATAAGCAGCCTTTGATGCTGAATGAGTAAATATTGAAAAGGCGTAGCACTAATATAATTTTTGTGATGGATTGTCGTTTCTTTGAACTAGTCATGACAGGGGGGAATAACTCTCACAACATTTACGTGGCCGGTCGGTCAGGCGTGTAAACATTGCGATAGCAACGTTGGTAAACATGACTAAATAAATTACAAAATGTTGAATTGCAATGTTTGATAGTTCTGGTTCTTTTTTCCCTGCTCGCCCGAGTGGAAAGTTTTGATTCTAGTCAGTGAAAAGTAAACGTATCGGGTCACTTTCAACTCAGTGTATCAGTAGGTCAGAGGAGTAATGTATACTGTATGGTAGGGTACTACGTTCTCTTCGTTAAGGTAATTAATGGTTGTGGGTTATGACCCAGATGTTCTGCTACATTTGACAAATTGGTCGCGGTGGTTTATAAACAATTAAACACTGATTACCATCTTGGTGTGATACGGCAGAGAAAGAGAGAGACAGAGAGAGAGAGAGAGAGAGAGAGAGAGAGAGAGAGAGAGAGAGAGAGAGATTTTCAGGTGTCACCAAAGTCAAAAGTTGAAAAGGCATAAAAGGGTAGGTATTTATGAGAAGAGATAGTGGGGGGAGGAGGGAGAGAAAGAGAGAGAGAGAGAGAGAGAGAGAGAGAGAGAGAGAGAGAGAGAGAAAGAGAGAGAGAGAGAGAGAGAGAGAGAGAGAGAGAAAGCTTCCATTCAAGGTTTTGTCTGCACCTGGGTCTGAGGCAGTCTATGCTGGAGGAGGGAGGGAGGTAACAAAATATTATTTTAGGCTGCATAATTGTGAATGAACCTTTCAAATGAAAACGCTAGACTATCATTAGTGTGGATAAAATAGTGAATGGCTGAAATCTTTCTCAACGACAAATCAACCCTTAGCTCAGCATTATTTTGGGTTGTTTGCTTTCCCAAAAATAAAGTTTTTGTTTTCAGTTAATGAAAAAAAATGTACTTTAGTACATGTAGGCCTTCTATAAAGAGCTCAGCGAATTTTTAAAAAAAATCTGTTTTAAACAGCTAAATAATGATAGGAAGGGTTACAGAAGGCTAGTGCAGAAATACATGTATTAAGAAAGTAGAGACACTGGTCTATAAATAGGAAGCGAAGGAAAACTCATTCTCAGGAACTTAAACTTTATGACCTTGTAGGCTCAGGGGATGGGGGAAAAAGTGGCGAGAGCTCCGTGTGGCTTGGGCAGATTTTCTGTGATAGATAAACAGAGAGCTGGGGGATTTGTACGTGCCTTGATCAAACACTTCCCCCTGTGGGATGAGATGCTTGTAGACATCAGATCAAACACTTCCCCCTGTGGGATGAGATGCTTGTAGACATCAGGTTCTCTTGTTGGAATATGTGGCTGGTTCTTTCATGCGACGGTTTTAGCGTATTTTAAAAAGGAAGGCACTAAACTATCAACTTCCTGTAGGCCTAACTCAAGAGAAATGTCAATGTTCGAGCAGATCTCCTTATAATATTAATTTTCTTTCCGAACATATTTTGCTCCTTCATCGAACAAAAGCTCGGGCCCGCTCGGGCAGCACATACAATTGCCAGACGTCAGTTTTGGGTCCGTTCACAATGTAGTCTATAAAGTGCTGATGTTGAACGTTAAACCAACTCAACTCAACTTACCCCCCCCCTAACTCTATGTATTGTGAGACCAGCCTGACCTGACACACAGACTGACAAAACCGCCGACATAATGAGATCTAAGTTGTGTTTGCCGGCTACCTAGCCCAATATTAGCATAACAAAGCATAGGGGGCCCCGATTGTGCTTAGGGCACGATTTTTTTTCATTAAGTCCTAGATCTAGACTCTCAGATACTGTCTGCGTCCCGTCATTGACAAGGGGTTTTGTAAAGGGGGCTGACTGGGATTTCTGTTTGAGACTAGACGTACCAAATCAGTCGTGGATTCTTCAATGAATGTTTGGGATGGTAATATTCAGCTAGAAAAAGCCCAAAACAAGTGCACTATGACCCATTTAATCCACGCGCACTCTCTGTCTGTCTCTCTCTCTCTCTCTCTCTCTCTCTCTCTCTTCTCACTTTCTCCTCTTAGAATTAAACCTCCCACCCTGCTCGAATGAGTCACAGCTCTACAAGGATTACTCAGTGTCTTTTTACGCTATGTAAACAATGTTTTTATATGGAACGCGCTCAAAGATGTTATCAGTACATGCATACTATATTAAACAATTTAAATTAATAAGTACGTGAAACTATTCTGAATGAGAAAAAAACTTTTATATAACTCAATGTTGATTTGATCGGATCTAAAACACCAATACTGTATCTTGCTTATTTTTTATTCTAAGGGGACTAAAGGTGTGACCTTGCTAAACATAACACCATAACACCTTCCAAACAGCCCTAACAACGTATCAGACAGACTTGCTGGAAGAATCGCAGACCACCCGTGGTAGATCATAGCCATTTAGAACATCGAAGGATATGGGTAGGTTGTGAGAGGTAGGGAAGATAATCCTGATAACCATACACAAGACAGGAGAGTAAAAAGATAGTTACTATGTACTACAGAGAATATTATTCGTGCTCAAAGTTCTTATCTATTTGTGCCAACACGTAAGAAAAGTGTTATTTATTCATTATAACGCCAGTCCACAGAGGAAGAGGTGATCTTAGAGTTCTCTCGTACATCAAGGTACTGAAGCCTTAGACAGATAAGATAGAAGTTATAGCATGAGTTGTTTTATATCACCGTGAATGGTGAAGAAGGGGTTATTTTTCAGACAAACTTTGCAGGCGCTAAGCAGCTGAGCCAGTGCTTGAATCAGTTGAGTTGTTGAGTTGTTGATTTGGCTTTACGCTCGTACGTCCAACATCAGCACTATATAGGCTATATTGTGGACCGGGCGCCAAGGCTGATGTCTGACAATTTTATGTGTTGTCACACACGAGACAGGACGGGGATAACATGACTCCTGTCTCATCCGGTCACATTAAATGCATGAGTTGACTCTATAGGCTAAAGTTGAGGACATACTGCAGCATACTTTTAAAATGTTCACTTTCCCAGCATAGATATCATTATGTTGCGTTACACTATCGTTTGGTACATGTATCTTGCTAGATACGTGTAATTTCATGAGTTACTTACTACACAGAGTTAAGAACACTTATAGGCAGAAAGACACCAAAGGATGTTAGAACAAACATAATTTCAAAAGTAATCAAATGCAAATGAAGATTACAAGGGAAAAACAGCTGATGTCGCATTTTTCTTGCAATTTTTTAATTAACTGGTGTGTTGAGATAATTGGGATACACTTCAACTGCTATTTTTTCTTACTACCAAAAGACGCCCTTGTAGATTATATTACAAAAAAAAAACTTGTAAAAAATATACAGAAGTTTTCAAATCTAAATCTTTCACTCTCTCAAAAGTGTCAAAATGAGACATCAGCCGTTTTTCCCTTGTATCCTTCACATGTATATCTATGCTGTTAAGAGGAAAAACATTCTTTTAACTTAACAAATCAAGGTAACGGTACAGACAGTGAATAAGAGGTATGTACAGGTACCGGAGATTTGTAGTTCCTCTCGTAGTGAGAACTTGTTTGAAGGACGTGTTTTACTGCAAAGTGAGTGTAACCAGATACTGACCTGGAATGGAAAACTAGTTCTACATGGTTGGGGAAGTGTTTACTGACGAATGGAAAAATAGATCTACATGGTAGAGGAAGTGTTTACTGGCGAATGGAAAAATAGATCTACATGGTTGAGGAAGTGGTTACTCGCGAATGGAATTTTTTTGGATAGATTTACATGATTGAGGAAAAGTTTTCTGGTGAATAGCGCAAGGAAGGAACACCACCAACCGCAACATCCCCCCCCCCGCCCCTCACTGTATGGAATAGTCGAGTCGGGCAGAAAAACAAAACAATATTACCAGCAGGTTAGCCACTTAGTGAAGTTCTGAAGACGCAGTAGCCGGCATAAAAAACATTACTCATACATAGGCCAATAAGTTTTTGTTTGGCAGTTTAAATACGATTTTTCTCAATCATAAATAAAGAAAAAGATTGAAAGAACATAAAAAGAAAAAAAAACGAAGAAGAAAATGGAGAAGTTGAGAAAAAGGGACAAGAAGAAGTAGGAAAAAGAAGGGAAAGAAAAAAGTGGGTACAATATGAATACGTGTAGCTGAAATACAGAGGTAGAGAGACAGGCAGACAGATAGACAAATACAGAGACAGAATAACATAGACACAAAGAGATAGAATGGAGGCTTCAATACCTAATGCGCACACACAAAAGTGAACCCTCCTCTCTATGCAAAAAACATACACATGTATTGTAAATAATTAAAATTTGGAACTCCTGGGGTCACCCTTCAAAGATCCCAGACCGCCTGGAACCAGAACTGGGCAGAATGAAAAGTAGGATATATACACCGCTCGCGGTGGTTTGTGCGTCCGAAAAACAGGCGAGAGTAAGGCTGATCCACTCCAGCTGTTGTGTACTTTACAAAGGAAAAAAAACAGATACAAAATATAACTTAATATATATGAGAAAAATAAGAAAAAACCCAGCGCGCCCAGCGACTTTCAAAAGTGCCAACTCTCAGGTTTTATAAATTCATGTTTGAGTGTATGTGTGTGGTTTTTTTCGTGTAAAGTCAGCATTTCTATGACTTATAGATAAATATCATTTTCAAAAGAGACATGGGGAGATAAAGAGGGTGAGACAGAGCGATTGAGAGGGAAAGAGAGATAGAGAGAGAACGAAAGAGTTATATAAAAGAAAAGAGAGAGAGAGAGAGAGAGAGAGAGAGAGAAAGAGAGAGAGACAGAGAGAGACAGAGAGAGAGAGAGAGAGAGCTCAAACATACCACCACAGAACCAAACATTGGTGCTTAGCAGGACCGATATATCGTAAACTTTCCCCTCCCCGTGCCTTCCTATACTAACAGTAGTAACACAAGGTCGTAGTAATTAAGTTGAGCTAGCTAATCATAAACTCTACCTGTAGCATAGTTTCATAAACCAGCTGGCAAAAAAAAAAAATAACAACCAACGGCATATTACCGTACCATGAAAAATGACTTCTACCACAGCTCTATAAAACCATACCCAACTTTGCTACCTGTTTTCAACGAAAATGTTTGCGACGTTATTTTAGTAGGAAAGTTTTTTGTAACGAAAACAACGCTACGGCGAAAATACGAACATTATAAAGTAATTGCTTGTAATTGCATACCTGCATTTCCATCCATGGGTGTTTGCTGATAGTTGCTGTTTTAAGATTATTTTCTTGTTGTTGATTAATGTGTTGTTGTTGTTTTTTTTTGTTTACTTGCAAGTGTCTTTTTTTTTCGTTTTTGCTGTTTTAAAGATGAAATTGAAATTTCAAGAGCTGCAGAAGATCGGTATAGTGTAAATCCAATACCTTGTACTTTGAAGAATATTTCAAGGTTAAGGAGAGGTGAGAGAAATGTAGCACTTAAAGAATTTGGTGAATATGGGGAAAAATGAAGTTAGTGGCAAAAAAATAAATACATGTATTGTAACCGAATCTGAATAGTCCTGCATAGTTATGAAGCTATTATTTGATCGACGACCCTCGTAGAGAAGCGATACGTAGTGAAAGATAAATACAATATTTGAAATGGTCAGTCGCAACATTCGGAAACTACTAGGGGAAGAGAAAAAGAGAAAGAATGAGACAGAGAGAGAGAGAGAGAGAGAGAGAGAGAGAGTGAGAGAATAGAAAAAATAGAGCTTGTTGGGAGGATGAAATATCTTAAAAATCATACCCAAGGACATAAATCTAGAACATACTTTTCGTTAAAGCTGCCACATCACTAGACACCAAAGCAAAACAAATCAATGGACCGTACAAACAATTTACTATTATGACCCCTTCCCTCCCCACCCCCCTCCCCCACATACACACACGACCACAACCACCACAACCACTACCACCACCAATGTCTCCCTTTTTCGTGCTTACGCAACTGCCATATGGTGAAAACACGACTTTCTCAGGACAATAAAAAAAAGGGACTTCAGGTTCTCACGCCGTTCTGTGAGACAAGCTAGCATCTGTCGTGTACAGCGCTCCGAAGTGGCAGAGTGTTACAGTGACCAGCCAGGGGACGGGGTAGGGGCCCAGGGACCACTGGCTACTCTCTTGGTCTCTCCTTGTCCTTGTGGGGAGAGGGGCATGGGTCGGACATCCCTAGCCTTGTCCCAGTGTCCACTCTGTGGTCAAGCCGTTCGGACCGAAAGGGCTGGACTATCGACTAGAGATAGACCAGACAGTACGTACATCGCTGATGAAAATGAACACTAAGGCTTAAGTAGTGGAGACAGACCTTACGACGGGGGTGTAGATTTGTAGCGGCGTTGTACTTGGAATCCCTGGTGTCTAAGTGGGAAAGGAAGAGTTGATTTAGAGGGAAGGAAGAGAGATAGAGTGTCGGTTACATCAAGTTAGAGTGTGTGGATAGATTGCCATGAAGATAAAGACAGAGGGAGAGAGAGATAGAGAGAGAGAGAGAGAGGTTGCGAGGGTTTCACATTAATGATCAGGAAATCTTCTTTTAATATCCTGGTTTCAAAAACTGTTTTCTTTGAATGAAAAAAGCCTATGCCTAGAGAACACTATACATCTAAAGTTCGGCATACGACAAAAAGGAAAACAAACAAGCTGGGACATCAGACACTAACACAATGATGCCCAGACTCATATTGATGACCCTTTTGCACTCTCTCCGTGCACTACACCCTCCCCTGTCTACCTCTCTGTGTATCTCTGTCTCTCTCCTAATCTTCTCTCTCTTATTCTACGTCTCTCTTTATTTGTCGCCCTCTCCCCCCCCTCTCTATCTCTCTCTCTCTCTCTCTCTCTCTCTCTCTCTCTCTCTCTCTCTCTCTCTCTCTCTCTCTCTCTCTCTCTCTCTCTCTCTCTCTCCTGTCTCTCTCTCTCTCTCTCTCTCTCTCTCTCTCTTTCTCTCTCTCTCTCTCTCTCTCTCTCTCTCTCTCTCTCTCTCTCTCTCTCTCTCTCTCTCTCTGTATCTCCCCCCACCTTGTCCTGAAAGTGCCATTAATTACCGCGCCGGTTGACCAGACAGCGACAGACACTCTTGACCAGTGACACCAGGCTACTTATAACACTGGACAGCGGGTAGTACGGACTACGGATACCAGAGTCCACTTAACATGGCCTGCTGGTCAGTGGTCAGTTAGCCACTGGCCGAAACACATAGTGGACGGACCCCACACTCAGGACTGGCTCAGAGACTTTTCACCTGCGATAGGCGAACATACACCTTCCGTTAGATTTCGGAGACATACAAATTAATATTGCTAGTCTTTTATCCTTATACTTAAGAGACTGGTTATTGCTACTGGGCTGTTAGCACAGATTTCTATTTATAGCACTTAATAGAAAACTGGTTGTAAGGCGCTTGATGCGGTCATCATCTCTACATCAGCTACAGGCATAGTGATTGTTATGTAAAGAGAAGGTTTGAGGAGAAACGAGGTTTTGTGGGACCAAGGATGGTTATGTTGTTGTTTATTTGGGTGTGTATGTGTGTAAAGTTACTAGCTTTGTTGAAAGAGAAATAGCTAGAAAAATCTTATGTTCGCGAAAAGAACAAGGCTTAAAATAAGAACGAAAGAGTGACAGATAGAGAGAGAGAGAGAGAGAGAGAGAGAGAGAGAGAGAGAGAGACATGGTTATAAAGACAGACGACGCATACAGAGGTATAGAGAGAGAAAGAGAGAGAGAGAAAGAGAGAGAGGGGGAAAGAAAGAGAGATAGCCTGTGGATAAGGGGCATTATACAAGAAGAGGTTTGTAAGTACATTGTTATTTTGTATTGCGACATTTTAGGCGTGTGCCAATTGTTTAAAAAAATAATCATAAGAGCCGTTTTTCGCAATGTCTAGAGAGAAGGTTTTGCGAAATACTGGATGTTTTAAGGGTTTGTTAAGCAGTTCCATCAAAAACCCGGAAACCATCAGTCCTGCTTGTCTCATGTCAGTAACAAAGTGTTTACTCCGCGTCATCAAAATGACTTAATAATTTTAATCTGGCCCACTTGAATGATGACGCGTTGTGATATGCTCATAAGGAATATATATATATATGTCATCTCCAGAGCCCATGTCGCAACAGTAGACACACACGGTAGTTGACGGCGTGAGTACCAAGTTTGTTTAAAGTACAACGCACTCAGCAGCCCCAAGACTGGTCTATATTGGGAATACCCACACCAGTCCAGGCCTCTTGGCCGTCAAGTGTTCAGTAGATGTTACGAAATACTGAACGGGGAGAGTGTGTGATCTTTGTCATGTAATTTCAACATCGTCTCGTCCACTAACAGAACTGGACAAAACAGACTTTACCAAAATCAATAACGTTTTCTGTATTATTATTATTATTATTATTATTATTATTATTATTATTATTATTATTATTATTATTAAAATGATATCATGTATCTTGTAAATTAACATTCGTAACTTTTTTATCGTATTGCTTTCATTGGAAATGACTCTGAAGAATCACCATGAGTGAAGACGCCATGAAATAAATAAATTGCACTATGTACGGTTTTTGTCAGATTTACTGATCCGCAGAAATTGACTGATAGGAGGGAAAAGTGTCATTGAAAATTCACATAAAAAGTATACTATGTAAACATTTCAAGAAAAATGACAACTTAACTTGTAGTATCCTCTTAAACTACTAATCGATTAATATGAATTTGGTATGAAAACAAAGCTTATCCTGGCAATGCGCTTTCCTCTAAAATTCCTAAAAATTTTGTTCAAGTCATGGGTGAGTGGACACCTGATTTAGCCATGGTAGTGAAGAATCATGGTTGCAAAGAAAAAGTTCGTGTTAAGGTTATCACAATCATAAAGACAAGCTTTTGTCGCAAAACATTTCAATATTCCCAACATGGATAAAGCAACTTAAAACATCTCCTTGAGACAAAGCAGCCAATCTGCAGTCAGACAACATTATTTCCTAGAGGTAAGGCAATCAATTTTCCATCAAACAAATCTTTGAGATAAATCAACCAGGTTTCTGTCAGAAAAAATAATTTCTTGATTCAAAGCAATGCATAATTTACTGAAACAGTATATTTCCTTTAGATAAAGCAATTGATACTCCCAAAAAATTATTAATAAATAAATTTTGCTTGTGATAAATCGATAGATATTTCCTCAAACAAAATATTTCCTTGAGATAAAGCAACCTATGTACCATCAAAAAAAATATTTCCTTGAGATAAAGCAACCTATGTACCATCAAACAATACATTTCCTTGTGACAAAGCGGTAGATATTTCCTCGAACAATAAATTTCCTTGTAATAAAGCGATAGATGTTTCCGAAAACAAAATCTGTCCTTGAGATAAAGCGATAGATATTGCCTTTAAAACAAAACATTTCCTTGAGATAAAGCAATTTTCCATCATCGTTAATAACGAAGTTTCCAGATCACACTCGCTAGTTTCGAGTCCAATTTTCTTCAGCAAAGCATAGATCTAATACATTTTTATTGGCCTGAATATAGTACTGAAAACAGCGGTAAAATTGTTGACTTATTTATTTGGCACGGGTTAGGCGGTGTAGACATCTATCCACTTTCGATTAATAGAATGTCTGATGTTAAAGGTATGGGCATGGCAGTTTATAATTATGCGAAAACTTTTGAAACTTGATGTATAGATAGAGATCATCAACGTCGGCTTTAAATTAATTAAAAACGGTCGGCAAATGACTTGTACTGATTGCGCTTTGTGGGATTTGAACCGCCGATCCATAGATCTGTGCGTCGGCACCGAAACCCCAAGAGAACTATATCAATAGACCACTGCGCTACAGGTGGTCTTCATCGGTAAAACATGGTTAAGACATATATCTTTGAGATAAGTAAATGAAAATCATGTTCCACTGGGAATCGGCTTAATATTGCATGTCCGTGTCTGGAAAAATTAACTCCTCTGCTAGATAAATCTGGACATACTGACCAGGGAGGCGTCGAGTCTCGGCGTCATAGAAGTCAACTTTGACGTCCGGGTTGTCCATAGTCATCCCCCCGTGGTGGTCACCGGTCTGGCAGTGAGCCAGGTCCAGTGTGAGCATCCACAGCGCCAGTAGCAACATCATTGGTTGGAAACTCCGGGAAATAGATCTAGATTGACCAGCCATGATTATGGCTGCACAGAAAATACAAGGTCTAGAGAGACCTAAAGTAAGGCCTGGGGTACGATTGGAAACTCCGGGAAATAGATCTAGATTGACCAGCCATGATTATGGCTGCACAGAAAACACAAGGTCTAGAGAGACCTAAAGTAAGGCCTGGGGTACGTCTAAGACAGCCGGTCTCTGACTGAATGACTGATTAACTGACTGACTGACTGGAGTGAGTAATTCAGTAAACAGTCTCGGTGTAGATTAGTGCAGAGCCTGGTAATCCTCGCGTGTATCCTGGACGCGTCGCGGCCGTCTCTCGCCTCGACTCAGTCTGCCTGAGCTACTGGCGGCTTGGATGAATGAACCTTTAGAACCCCAAGTCTGAGGCTCTGAACCAGGAGCGCGGAGAAGGAGAGGAATAGGAATAGGGAGGGAGAGGAACGGGAAGAGGGAGGGAGAAGTAGTGTACGTTATGCGACAAGTAGAAAACCAGGCTGCCGGGTCAGCGGTTGGGCCCGGTACAGGCACACGAGAAACTTGAAACTGGCAACTACCTGGCGGAGAGACAGGGGCGTCTCCTAAACTTTCAGGCTGGGGGGTGGGGAGGGGGGGGGCAGACTTGGGGCACTACAGGGACTTGAGTCACCGGGTCGGCTGGACTATAATAGTTGGTCATTGGTGAAGTAGAGAGCTTGACTATGTTGAACCCACAAAACCCGTGCACAATATAAATACACTTCGTTATCTGGAGCAAGAAAAGAGCTTCACTGGTGGCGACATGATCGGTTTTCTATCTTTACACTAAAACGTCCCCTCTTACATATCATAATTATTCTCAAAGGCAGTTCATCTATAAGCACATGTACTGCGAAGACTGTTTGCCTGAAGTATAATATTAATATTAGTGAAAGAATAAATAAAGGGGGGGGCGTATTTTTGTTGTTTGTTTGTGTTTAATGCTTAGAACATCTTGCCATAGTTGTATATTTTATCAGCCTTTAAAAAGGTAAGCCAGCCCATGGTCTGTATTTCTCCAAGCTATAAATATCAAATATGTTTACACTAGTGACCGTCTTGGTCTTCTTTCCACAATAATGATACATATAGTCTTTTTAACCGTTTTATTACCTTTTCGCTTTAAGAATAATTTCTTCTCATTATTTTCCCTCTATTCTTCATTACCACTTTAACCATTCTCACAACATTCCAATCCCTTTCCCCCATTTTGGTTACCCCGTTCCCTCTCTTTCTTCTGTTTCCTCTTCTCCTTTTTCTTCTTCTTTTTCTTCTTCTTCTTCTTCTTCTTCTTCTTCTTCTTCTTCTTCTTCTTCTTCTTCTTCTTCTTCTTCTTGTTCTTCTTGTTCTTCTTCATAATATATGTAATAATTATAATAATCCTCATTCTCAACATTTTCATTTCATCATCATCATCATCATCATCATCATCATCATCATCATCATCACCCCCGCCCTCTTCCTTCTCATTCCCCCCCCCCCAAATTTTTCCCACCCATCGACGCCCCTGCGTTTCTCCCCTCTACCTCCTTGTGGGTCACACTAACGTGCGGAATCACACAAAGTCTCGCCTCTGTCTAAGGACCAGACACCGCAGCCATAGCCCAACGAGCGCAGCCATTCTGCGCGGACAGGTTTACAGCAGAGTCGCCGCAAAGCTTGTCAGATGCACTCAGTGTTAACGCAACGACTTGTCAGCTTGCATAGGGGATGGCGAAGATGAACCGCTCTAACGGAAGGAATGCCTGATTATCCTCAATAATGAGAGTCCTACCTTGGGACGTCAACTTATAAAAGTAGGTTGAGACAAGGACAACACAAAATCACAGTTACTTTCTTAAAATGACACCAATTAAAATGAATAAAATGCTGATTGGATCGATATGTTGTTTTTTGTTTATATGCAAGAGCTGATGTTGCTGCTGCTGCTGCTGCTGCTACTACTACTACTACTACTACTACTACTACTACTACTACTACTACTACTA
>RQTK01000323.1:224533-235305 GCA_003991915.1 Elysia chlorotica
TAGATAGATAGATAGATAGATAGATAGATAGATAGATAGATAGATAGATAGATAGATAGATAGATGGATAGATTAAATATAAAGATAAATGGAAAGAAGAAAAAAGAGACAAGAGTGTAATCAAGGGAGTCTTTTATAGGAAGATAGCTATACAGAAAAATATGGAATCACATAAACAAGATAGAAACGGAAAGGTAGATAGATACACACTACGCTTTCAATGAAACCTGAATTAGAATTAACTCATTGTTGGCCATAGTAACGGAAGAAAAATTTAAACATTAGTCAGGCACTGGGCCCGATTCGTGGAAGTCTCAAGGCCGCTACTCTGCGATTTCTTCACATTCGTTCTATTATTTTTTATGAATGGCGATTTCTCTCTTTGAGTTGTTGTTGTTGTTGTTGTTGTTGTTGTTGTTGTTGTTGTTGTTGTTGTTGTTGTTGTTGTTGTTGTTGTTGTTAATATTGTTGTTCCTGTGTGCTGTTTGTTGTTGTTGTTCTTTTGCTGATGTTGTTCCTGTTGGGTTGTTGTTTTTTATTTTAGAGTAGAACATAACTGCTCTAGACGTATAATCGCAACAACTGACTGTGACTGGTGTAATACTGAGAAGCGCAACGGGCATTTTTCGCCTCGTGCTGTATAAACTATGCAGTTAATTAAAAAAAAAAACTGGTAATCTAATGTATAGCAGAACTCGATACGTTCTGCGTGCCTCCAGCCTGTAACTGATTTACCAGTAGAGGAATTGTTTTTTCCTTGCTTCGTTCCTTTAAAGCTAGTGTGTATGGACGATTTCCTTGTTAAGTGTTCTACAGACTGTGGGCCAACATTGTATCATAAGAATAAAGCATTGTGTCATGATTACAGTATACAGCAACTTGTCTAATTTTTTTTATCTTTTTAATTTGAATGTGGGGACTCCCCCCCAAAAAAACCCTCCTAGGCGGTGTCCGTATTGTCAGACGTTAGTCTTGGGAACCGTCCGCCATACAGCCTCTATGTTTAAAAATCAGCCAACAACCAACAACATTCTTTTTTGAAACAATATCCTACACTATACAGACGGTTTTTCTAAATTGATTAACAATACAAACACAGCCACATGGAAAAGACATCCATTTCCATTACAAAGCTGAGGCTAATGAATAATTCAACACACATTTAATGAGTGTGTCCAACACACACACACACACACAAAAACCAAAATCTCCGAACAGTCACAGAAGAGAGGTAGATATTTCCTTGCAGCTTATTTATATTATAGGACAACAAATGTACATGTATCTACAGAGAGCTTCGGCAACGCAATAGGTAGCGCGCCATTTTTCTTTCCAACGCAAAAGGTGCGTGGTTCGAGCCCTGGCGATTTCGCTCCCTTATGGTTGGATCGGTGTCAGTTTAATGTGACCGGCTGAGACAGGAGACATGGTATCCCCGTCCTGTCTCGTGTGTGCCAGCACATAAAATTGTCAGACGTCCGTCTTGGGGCCCGTCCACAATATAGCCTATATAATGCTGGTGTTGGACGTTAAACCAACTCAACTCAACTCAACTCATAATTACAGAAACAAACAATATCCAGGAGCAGAACGGCAGTGATTTCGGTCCCGGATTTGAGAAGTCACAGTTTTTTATGTTAAGATCAAGACTTGGAATAATTATATCCATGTATAACAATGCCAGCACTAATTATGCCAATTGCCATCAGCAAGATTGGCTGGGCCGTCTACGTGAACAATTAGCTACTCTGCTACTTGCTGCGTTTTGGTTGCTAATCTTATTTGTTTTAACTGGGGTTTTTTTATTGGTGTGCCGAAACTCTCGCATACCAATGCATTAAGTTCCCGCATGTCGGCCTTGAGCTTGCGTCGTATGCGCACTTAGTAGTCTACTAAGACCATTGATATGTTTATGCTGTGCCTTGTGAAATTAATATTTTTTTATCTGACTAGGTTTTTCACCCTCTCTCACACACACACACGCAACTTTCCCCTCCCTCCCTCCTCCCCCCTCTCTCTATATATCTTCCTCTTTTTTCCATTCTCCTCTATGCTCTTTTCCCTCTACATCTCTCTGTCTCTGTCTCCTTTTCCCTTCCCCCCCCCCCCCCCCCCCTCCTCCCCCTCCCTCTCTCTCTCTCTCTCTCTCTCTCTCTCTCTCTCTCTCTCTCTCACTGTTTCTCTCACTCTCTATTTCTTTCGGTCACTCTGTAGGTATGAACCTCCCCTCCCTTTGTCTCTAGGTCTCACATGCTTGTTATTACTTCACTCCTCATTTACCTATAATTATGTCTGGACAGTTTCATACATACCCACTTTTCAATTGCTACAAACCTTTATTATCAAATTTTATCACACATTAATTTCTCACTGTCTTTCTATCTATTTATTTATCGACTTATGTATCTATATTTATATCTTCAACACCTACCCTCTTCACTGCCAACCTTCCTTCCTACCCATGCATCTACGTACGTAAATGCAGATCAACATACCAACCTATTTTGCTTAGCTGTTTTGAATCTTAAAAATTTCACATATACACTATGTTTCTAATGTTACTCTCTATGAATGACAACACACCTAACTACTCTAAGGCACTTTTGCACACAGCATGTATTCTTATGCCAATAATAGGCAACCTAACCGCCATTACTTAAGCCTTACAGATTTAATTATATTTGCCCGTCCTTTCTATTCTATTTCAAGCCATTTTATAGGCCATTATTAAACATATACCTATACCCTTCCCAATTCAACGCCGCCGTTCTATCTACAACTGTTTTACGGGATGATTCAGATTAAAGAATAAAAAGTGTAAGGACATAATTAATTTTTTCCAAGCGGTATCGAGATTGATCTGAATACCCCAGCGTCCCATAAAGAAACATGGGTAATCGGTTTTGTTTTTCTTTTTTTTAACAAAACACCCAACAGTAGCATACGCAGAGCGTTTAGCTTTCTCAGAGATCGGGAGTAACTTCATGTGCATTAAAATTCTCAAACATATGAACTAACGCCTTAGCTGGTATTCGAGCCCCACGGGCCTCCCCTATTAACCAATAGCGCTAACCGGTTTACCGTTTATGTGTTGTCGCTCCCTCGTTTTTGAATGAGTTGACACTGTCCTCAAGTTTATCACAGGTTCAAGACTTAAGAAACTGTGTGACATCCAAGCACACCATCTTTGCTGGAACTTAGTTCAACAGGGTAAGCTCTTCCCTGATTAAAAATGTATTATTAATGAAACGCGTCCTAGGTTATCAACGAGAATAACTCAAAAGGCAAAAATTCTCTTTGATGATGACAAAAAGTTGATGTAATACATGTTGACAGGTAGACAGGTAGAGGTGGAAAACAAAATTATGTTTACTAAAAAGAGGGGTAGAGAGAGAGAGAGAGAGAGAGAGGGGGAGAGAGAGAGAGAGAGAGAGAGAGAGAGAGAGGGAGAGAGGGGGGAGAGTGTGTCACTGATAAACCTCCCCCCTGACGGAGCATTAATGACTTCCTAATTTGTAGGCAACTAAGCCCAGATAGCATCCTGCCCTCACCTGGGCTTTGATGGCGCGAGACCCGTGCATAATCGCCTGACACCTTCGTGACGCGGCTGTGACCGATGCGTCTTGAATGAAGCTCGGCTGAGACTCGGCTCGGTAAGCAGAAAAGAGTCACTGGCGAGATAGGCTTTAGATACAGCATAGTGTGTACGGTGTACTGTGTATTACTACACAGCGACGCAGGCAGGTTTCATTCATAGAGCGGGTGAGGTCAGTGAGGCCTTACGATTGCAGGGACTAAAATCTATAGCTTAACGAAGACGATAGGTAGGTAAGGGAATCTAAATCTAATCACAGCTCTACACCAAACAAACGGAGTCAATGATTGAATAAGCAATAGGAAGATCCGATGCTTAAGGATCTTGATCACGTCATCTGTTATCGCCGTTTGCATTGCGACAGTAATAGTAATAATTAATACTGCTACCAATAAATCTATCTCTTTACCAAGCTTACAAATAGTAAGGCTTTCTGATGAAACGGCCCGGGGCTTCTTACAGGGCTCTAGACCAAGAGCTCCTAAAGTATCTAAACGTAAATTTCAGAATCCATGTCTCAGCATGTGTGCTGTTGCTAACACTATTGATTATTAGCCATTGATCTGTGGATCATCCCCTTCCACCATGATAACTTCAAACCAAAACATCTCAATTTCTTCTCTTTACGCTCCTGTGAACTGCCAAGGTCTACTTGCCTCTATATCTAATCAGTCAACAAAAACTAATCTTTGGCTTTTCCATTCTGGAAACTTTTTATATAGGATTTGAAAGGCAAACTGTTGAAATGTTCCATGTTGAGACATATGAAAAGGGCGATGTTTTGGATGAAGAAGTACGAGTAGGTTACATTGGAGGATCAGTTTGTGGAAAGAGAAATTTATACACTGCCATGGACTATACAGGATTTTTTTTACAATTTTTTTTTTGGCAAGAGTCAACTAGTTTTTCAAGTTTTGGTCGTAGAAATTGTCGCTCTCTCTCTCTATCAGTTTACTATCTGGCAGGTCTGGAGAAGAGCCATAAATACCTCGATGGTACCCTAGAGCGGAATACCTAGGATATTTTACAGTCACATTATAGTATCGACTCAATTACTGTACTATATAAAGAGATAAAGGCCCATATATGTATAGGTCGAGTGTTGGTCATGTCTGGCTTATATTGCACACTCTACTCTATACAAGTCCAATGCATTAATATGTACCACCACTAAGCCACGCAATATTCACTCAACTCAATTTTGCTTTTTTTAATAGGTCAACCACTTGAATAATGCTATTTTTACTCGACCCAAAACACAACAACAAACCAAACAAAAAATAACACAAAATCCAATGCCCTTTCGGGTTTAAGTGTAAAAGAAGAACATAAAATATCTTGCGCTTCAACCTGTTATCTTTACGTGCTCTAGTGATTTTTTTTAATTTATTTTTAGTTTGACTTGCTGATAAACTGTCAAACTAACATTCCTGAGTTTCGAACCTGCCCTCTTGAGGGTGCTAGACAAGAGATAAGCTGATAGACCTGCCGCTCATGGTGTCCCCGTTCTAGGCACGGGTGTCACTAGAGAGAGCAGGCTGGCATTGTCCAGGTCCTTACAGTTACCTCCCGACATGGACGAGGGGAGAGGGGGCGGGAGAAAGGGATAGATAGATAGAGAGAGAGCGAGAGAGAGATAGAGACAGAGAGAAAGGCAGAGTGAGAGAGTGAGAGAGGGAAATAGAGGAAAAGGGATAGAGAAAGGCAGAGTGAGGGAATATGGCAGAGGGGAAAAGAGAGAAAGAGAGAGAAAGAGGGAGAAAGGTAGAGTGTGGGAGTGAGAGAAAGAGGAAAAGAGAGAGAAGAAAGAGTGAGAGAGTGAGAGAGAGAGAGGGGGGGGATAGACAAAAGGAGAGAGATAAAGGTAGAGTGAGGGAATATGGGAGAGAGGATTAGAAAGAGAGAAAGGTAGAGTGAGAGACTGTCTGAGAGAGAAAGAGAGAGATAGATGTGGAGGGGGAGAGAATGTCACTATACATGATCTGAGAGTCGATGTAGACCCAGAGTGACAGCCCAAGGTCTGACGTTAGAGAGCGAATGGGGGTATTTGGGGGAGGGGAGGGGGGGTAGAACGACGGATTGCCAGACATATAATCTCCCTTTCAGACAATCAAACAATTACACTTAAAGGCCGACAGCACTTTTTACACAAACAGTTGACAATCTAATGGTTCTTCGTAAAAAAAAAATAACTAAATAAAAAACCACCCCGCCCCATTATCAGCGCTCTTTATCTTGTCATAATGCAGTCTACAAGATCATTCTACATGTAAATTATTATTTAATGGTCTCAATAACAGTCGTTAGGGAAATAGAACCGACACTCATTCTTAGGTAATCGTCTCTGTCTCTCGCTGCTAGGACTAAGGGGATAAAAAATAATATGTTAATTTAACAAAACGAGTGAACGTTCTCCTTCTCTTCTGTCCATTCTTTAACCATGCTCAACCCTGTATTTACTGCCGCCATTATAGATTAACAGAAAGAAATACATAGCACTCTCGTCACTATGTAACTCTGTATGTCTCTCTCTCTATCTCTCTTTCTTTCTGTCTGTCTCTCTCTCTCTCTCTCTGTCTCTCAGCTCTGCACTCTCTGTCTTTATATCTCTGTCTCTATCTCTGTCTCTCTCTCTGCTCTCTATGTCTCTATCACTTTCCATCTCTATCTCTCCCCCTCCTTCCGTTCTGGCTCTGAGACAATACCAGCAGTCATTCTCTTTAATTTCCTCTTGGAGAGCTATTTAAAGAAAGACGATTTTTAAACGCGCGATAAAAAAGGCAAGCTAATAAACATAAAAAGCGCGGAAAGGGTGAATTTACAAGGCCTTCCTTTGAGCTCCAATGAGACGGAAGATGATAAATTTTCAAGTCGGCCACGTCGGAAGCAAATCTCATGAAGGATTTGTTTTATTATTTCCGATGTCAGATAAACAATGGATCTTCCCTCTCTCTCTCTCTCTCTTTCTCTCTCACTCTCTCTCTCGCTTTCTCTCTCTTTCTCTATCTCACTCTCTCTAGTTCTATCTCTCTCTTTCTCTTTCTCCCTCTCTAGTTCTATCTCTCTACCACTCTTTCTACCCCCTCTCCATCTCTCTAGCTCTATCTCTCTCACTCTCTCTCCCTCTCTATCTTTCTATATCTCTCTCCCTCTTCCCCTCTCTCACTCTCTCTCTCTCTCTCTCTCTCTCTCTCTCTCTTTCGCTTCCTATCTCTCTTAATCTCTTTTTTTCTCTCTCTCCCATTATTTATCTCTATCACTCTATGTCTCTCTCTCTTTCTCTCCCTCTCTCTGTCTCTCTCTCTCTTTCCCTCCCTCCCTCCCTCACCCTCGTAACGAAAACAACAAAACAAGTAGATTCTCCCAAGCGGTGTATCCCACAGAGACAGAAGTTATTCCTTCTGTCTGGCAGCATTAGATTTCTTCAATTTCGATGGTACATTGGAAGAAGCGACGATTAAAAAACAATTTTAAAAAGGGGGGTAACTTCAGTCGATTAGCCATGGCGCATTAGTCAAGGTCTTTTAGTCTTACATAGTGGATCCTACACGGTGAGACCTTTGGTTAGAAGCTACCCTCCCCCTCCCCTCTTTTTCCACCATACACACACAGAGCGCAGAATGTCCCCACCCCACCCCGCCCATCTATATTTCTCCCACAGACCCAGGGTCGCTAGTTGCTTTGCAGTTCTCTTGACACAGATCGAGAACCGGAAGCGGAAACAGAACAACCTCGGCTGTGACCTTGGGTGACTTTGAGACGCCGTCTTCGCTGCGTATATCCCAAAGAGATGTGTAGTCCCAGCGTCGCGTGGTTTCTTAATTTCCAACTTCAGAAAATAGGCTGTGTCGAAGATGGGACCCAAGATTACCAACTGACAATTTTAAAAGCTACCACACAGAGATCGAGGAAGGGACGAAAAGGGGGGGGGGTGATACTGGGGCTTCTGAGATCGGGGGATCGATCCGAGGCCTCCGGCATAGAAACGCAGCGCTCTATCACTTAAGCTAGCTATCCTCGCCCACCCGAGTTCATCTGATAAGATCCACCCGCCCTATAGCCTATATATAGTCATATTTTTATTTTCTGGTCTGACGCCCATCTGACGACACCGGAAACAGAGCAGAAAACAAACAAAACGTAAAAAAAAAAAACATCTCTCCTGGGATAATTTATCCTGACCGAGACGACAGGCCTTGATCTCGATTTAGGTCCGTATACAGTTTAATCGGAGAAATTACAGCGATTTTGAACATTTCCTTATCGTGTACCGGAATCAAATAAATGTATCGAATAAGCAAGAAAAGCAAGATGAATTATTGCGCGCTCAGTACTATCGATATGCGTGAAAATAATAAAAATAAGAAAGATAGGTTAAAAGAAATTCTGAGGAAACAATGGCAAAACTACTTGTATAGAAATGATTAGTATTGGTCAATCAGGAAAATGGCGGAGGGTAACATTACTTGTCAGGCTTGGAAAAAAAAAACATTATAGATATGGCACTATTAATTAAGAATATCAAGTAAAAAAAGGGAAATTAATTTTAGATATATTTACATGTTGTTGGTGGTTTTGATTTCTTTTTTTTTTTTTCGAAAAGCCCTGTGGTGGCAGATAGTGAGAGAAAGAGAGAAAGAGAGAGAGAGAGAGAGAGAGAGAGAGAGAGAGATTGAGAGGGAGAGACGAGACGATTGGAGGAAAGGAGATAAAGAAAGGAATGAGTTTGGGGGGACATAAAGTTGACGCTCTCTAGAAATTGGATAAAGTCATTTGCTTTGAGTTTTGTTGTTGTTGTTGCTTTTAATTAAACATCAGCGCAATATGGAGCATAGACGTGCGCAGAGCTTCAGTTTCAAATCAAAAAATGGAAAAAAGAGTGAGAGAGTGAGAAAGAGAGAGGGAGAGAGAAGAGAAGATGGAAAAAAAAGAGTGAGAGAGTGAAAAAGAGAGAAGAGAGAAGAGAAAAGAGAAAAATGACATAAAAAACAACAACAGATAAAATGGTTACATTAGAATTCTAAAGTGGACGCAGTTCAAAAGATGTACACAATACTTCACCGCCGGCATCTTGCATTTCCGATAACAACAAAATAACATCGAATACCAGACGGCACTTATCGTCTGCTAGTACCAGTCGACTTCACAGCGGTCACCCCGGGCGAATTATAGGTGAAAAAAATGTTTCTTTTTAACAGCATGAATGGTATCACTAAAGATAGAAATGCTGCTCAAACTAGAACACCAAGAATTATATCACCGATGGTAGAAAAAACTATGTTGCTTTATCAAACATGTAGGTTATCACTAAAGATAGCATCAAATACGAGTGATACATGTATCTCCACAGACCAATAAGAAACAATGCTCAAAATTATCACAGCGTCAAGGTAAAGTCACTTGTCCAGGAATTTTTAATTAAAAAATAAACTACTTTGTCCTAACCCTATCGAACAATATTTACAGCACTATATGGAAACAAACAGTCATGTTGTGATGCAACATGTGTGCTTCACCTCTAGAAAGCCATACACTCAATTTGAATAAAATTAATACTAAGAACGAGTTTTAATGAGTTGAGACTCAAATTAAGCCGTATTAAATCAGAGCAAAATATACTTGAATATCGCAGGCGCCAGCCAAGCCTAGAACTCGGGGTAAGTTCAGATTATTCAGTTTATTTTACCTGATGGAACAATGCACAGTGCGCACCGCTCTATTATAATATTATCTATTCTGCACCTCCATCTAGTTACACTGTGTGACGCCCGCTAGCTTTGCAAAGACTGCAGTGCGCTCATTGCCTGCTCTATGGTGCTCTACGGTGCGCTGATATCACATAATCAAAATTCACAGTGCTGCCAACCCAAGCAGTCAGCGCAGCGTAGTATTTTCAGTTAGTATTGTTTAAAACATTTGCGTGAAAATACTTTTTATTGGTGTCAAGTTGTCAGCTGAGAATTCGGTGCGCAGACTGCGGCAGAAAACGTAATGGAAGTGCATTATGTGATGGAGGAAAGGGCGAATCTACCTACCTGATAACATAAAGCTAGATTCTAGTTTCTTATTTAAGCAATTTATCTGTTGAAAATATGATGCAAAAAAGAAGGTATGTTTTACCTGAACACCCCCCCCCCCCCAAAAAAAAAATTAATTATAAATCTAAAATTTAATATTGAAAGTTATGTGCCAACATTATGGAGAAATAAACATGATACAAAATTTCAAAAGGATATTTTTAGCTCAAAAATACGTTGAGATCTAACAAAAAATGTGGCATGTCGCCTGCCCACATCATTTTGGAATACACATTAAAAACAAAACAAACAAAAAAAAATACATTAAAGATTTGAAGAAAAAAAATCAGGGAAAGGAGTTACCTGTTTACAAACCAGACAAACAAATATGATAAATTTCAGTGAAATAAAATCTGAAGTTAGAAATTGAGACTCTAAATGCGATAGAAAATACATTAACTCGGGCATGTCTGGTATCACAATTGTGGAATAAAACCGTTATCATTCTATGACTAAACCTGAACCATCCCTTCCTTGAAAACGGAACTACGGTTATAAAGAGACGAGTTGACTCATACGCTCCCTGCTGTTTAAAACGTTTTGGGGGATGAAAAAAATATAGTTTAGCAATAAGAGGCATTTTATGCACAGTTGCACCATTGTTATTATTTGTTTTATTCCCCACAACCAGACAGCGCATTATTATTGTGAGTTACCAAAGATGTTCCGTTTTACAAAGTAAAAGCATGTAATTAGAGGCGTTGCGTGTGCGATTGTACTTTATGGGAACTTAGCTCAAGAGAGAGAGAGAGAGAGAGAGAGAGAGAGAGACAGAGAGAGAGAGGGAGAGAAAGAGAGAAAGAGAGACACACAGATAGAGAAATTAATCAAAAGAGAAAGAGAGAGAGAGAGTAAGAGAGAGAAATAAAGAGATAGAGAGAAAAAGAGAGAGTGAGAAATAGAGATAGAAAGAAAAATAGATAGAGAAAAGAGAGAGATAGAGAGAGAGAAAGGAAGAGAGAAAAAGAAAGAGTGAGAAAGAAAGAGAGAAAGAAACAGAGATAGAAAAATAAAACTATAGAGAGAAATAAAGAGAAAAATAAAGAGAGAGAAGGAGAGAGAGAGAGAGAGAGAGAGAGAGAGAGAGGGAGAGAGAGAGA
>RQTK01000323.1:235620-246140 GCA_003991915.1 Elysia chlorotica
TCGATTTAAAGTTAAACATTATTTAAATCATTTAAATTGTTAAAATATTGAAGAAAAAAAAACGACCCTTATATCGAAATGCATACGTAGACAGTAAAAAGAAAACTTTTAAGCAGTTGCAATTCTTCAAAACCTGATATCTAGAAATATCAGAGATAACAGGTGAGAGGATTTAAACCGCCGACCTGCAATGTTACAGATACAAGCTCTGTTTGCCAACCCGCCACCTGCGGCACTGATATTTGAAGCCGATATTTCTGGTTTTATCACACAACGACGGATTGATGGATAGCGGCTCAAGTAAAAAAAATACCGATAAATTCAATTTGAAACAACAGCAAAAGCCAAACTGTATTTAGACTCAATGATAACAACCTTTCGAGATTTGGCATTTGATCAAAATAATATAATAGAAACTTCTGCGTTCCAATTATCTGATTATTTTCAGTTACATAGCATCGGGTCTAGAATAACTCCTAAAATCTCAGACAGCTGAATTATAAAGAGTTCAGATTATTTCGTATAATCGAGAACGGGTGATAAAACATAGAAAGGAGATTGGAGTTTTATCTACCTCATGATTCTATAAAACTTGGCATGGCTGAGTCGCTCTTTCTCTCTCTCTCTCTATCTCTCTCTCTCTCTCTCTCTCTCTCTCTCTCTCTCTCTCTCTCTGTCTCTCTCTCTATCTCTCTCTCTCTCTTTCTCTCTCTCTATCTCTCCTTGTGAGTAATCTTTGATGAACTTTCGCTCGCACAGGTTTCGGGAACAATCTCATAGGAAGTCCCTCAATGTGAAGTGTTTCATGTGGTGTATTCTGCGTCTTTTGTCAGGCGCAATCTGTCGGGATCTTCGCAATCCTCGGAAACCAGGTTAAATAAAACGTATCGTGTGTCACATTCAAATCCGGAGGGTACCCATTCTCAAGAACTATCTCTGAACAATCAGTCTACCCCAAATAACTTCCTTTCCTTTCAATTGACTGGAGTATTTAGGCGTTTACTGAGAATTTCTAGTTTTTAGTGGAACATTAAGGTTTTAAGGTTTTTTTGATATGGCCTGGATCTAGATCTACTCGCACTGCTTAGGTGCCGTAGGAGGCGTCGTAGCATATTAATGTGAACTCGCTTAGGAATGCAAAGCTAGTTCTGTCTGTTGTCTGTCTGTCTCCCTACCTCCGTGACGAGTGAATACCAACAGAAAGGCGGGCTTAGGAGGTACCGTCCAGGCGTCGACATAGATGCCGCGTTGTCAACAAAATCTGCTGAGACTAACATAAGAAAAAGCTGATAATTGAAATTTTCCATAATGGCGACTCGGCATTAACAAGTAGACCCAACAACCTTGGAAAATTAACGTTTTAGAGGGGAAACTTTTACAGGCTTCAGGGGCAGGTGGACTCATCGCTAATGACCAAATCCCAGGTTCTTGCTTGGAACCAAACTCAGTACAAACATTTCCTCACCCAGTTTATCACCGAACATATACACTAGAGTTTATAAAGGTGGCCTGGGCTTTGATTTTTCTTTCTTCTTTCTAGACTGCTGATTCACATTAAGTTGAAATGGGAAGGTTGGTTTAGGAGAGAGAGAGAGAGAGAGAGAGAGAGAGAGAGAGAGAGAGAGAGAGAGAAAGAGAGAGAGAGGGGTGGGGAGGGGTAGCACGGAAGAAACCAGAAGACAACTGAAAAGAAAAAGTGTGAAAGACGGATAGAGATATACAGATAATAGCCCTACAGATAAATTGAGAGGAGCAAAACACAGAGAAAGAGAGCGAGAGCAAGCGAGAGATACAGAGAACGAGCGAGACAGACAGAGAGAGAGAGAGAGAGAGAGAGAGAGAGAGAGAAAAGGGGGGGGGGGGGGGGGGCGGGGGAGAGAGAGCAAGGGTGAGCGAGCGAGAGCAAGTGCGAATGTGAGAGTGAGAGAGAGAGAGAGAGAGGGGGGGGGATAATAACTGAAGGCTAACGTAAAACATCTCTGAAGATCTAATTTCGATTTCAGCCAATACATGTACTGTAAGTCTCAGCCTTAACTTATCCCACTTGGTCTAACATTCCCATCACTCTTTGATCCTATCACAGACCCTTCGACTAAGTCACTACATGTACTTTAAAAGTGAGTAGTCAAAACGCTTCTGAAGGGAAACTGTTAGCAAAGATATCGGTTAGATAAAACACTTGAGGCTCGCACCAACATCAACACTAACATCGGGGCTGCCACATTTACGTATTATAGCGTTTAAGTTTCCTTACACTTTTTTTGCCTGCATTATACACGTTGATAGCTCGTTAGGTTGACGTGTGGACAATGTAGGAAACAATGAGCATAAATCGCTGCTTTAGGTCTAGTCTCTCCACTCCATCCCGCTTTCTATGTTAGCCTCACCTGATGCTCAGCGTAGTTTGATAGAATTTGACAGTATATGCTATGTATAGTATAAACAAGGAGATGGGGGTAGCGTATCAAGACCGTTAATAGCGCTAGCTCCTTGTAGCTTGATAACAGAATGATGCTGAGCTGTTCTTAACCCTTTCTCGCCAATCACCGCCAAGGTTAAAGCTGCATTGCGGCCTTGCTGATGGTCTATATTGGTAAATAAATGATAAGCAAACGGTGATAATAAACATACTTCTGGGGCACTAGATTAAACATGTGGTAGCGTTCGTTCTATCTTACATAAGGAATAAACATTTTCGCTAAAATGAAGTGTGAAAATCGCTATAAAACGAACAGTTTTTAATTCTCTTTGTCTGTTCAATAAAATTCGTGGAGTTTCAATTCGATACCAAGTCAGTTATCAATGTTCCTATATTTTTTGTTCCTTTCGTATACATAATAAATGTTTTAAAAAATTTGAGAAGAACATTTCCAGCAGATCCAGATTAGCTCATCATGGAGATGCGAAAAATTTAGAATCTCGCACAGCAATGTTTTACAAGAACAAGGATGCAAGAACGAATTCAGCGACCGCCCTGTATTACAGCAGTCAGTTGTTTCACGTCGTTCGGATTTCCCAAGACTCTACACGGGTACCTGTGCACCTGGTGGGATTTGAACCGCGGACCACCTGTTCACCGATTTATAGCACTATCGACTGAGCTGCGAGGTTGCGTTCAACGCTCAGGTGCATCCCGGTTTAAAGAAATGTCTGCAGCGGTAAAACTAGTGAACCACTCAACCTCTAGAGATAGGTGCATTGTGCGTTGTTTTGTTGCTTTTTCAATCAGCTCAATTTGCTTTTCTGTCCGTGTCAACAAAAACGGAACAGTTCGATTTGATTAAAACAATAGACTGGTAAAGATTTCGAAATGCGTCCTAGCCAGAGACTTGTTTACTAGCAGGTCTGGCTGTCGCTCATTCTTTTCTTTTTAGCCCTTTTTCTAAGGGCCTGTGGCTCGGCGAACAATAGAAGAGCCTGTTGAGTTGGTTTAACGTCCAACGGCAGCGCTATATAGGCTATATTGTGGACGAGACCCAAGACTGATATTTGACAATTTTATATGTTGCCATACAGGATACCATGACTCTTGTCTCAGTCTGTCACATTGTTATACTGTTACCGACCCAACCAGTTACAGGGGACGAAATTGGACAGATAAATCTGCTGATTGTGGGATTCGCACCGTGGACCTCCCGATCTGGAGAACAACGCTCTACTACTTGAGCCAGTTCGCCCCAAAATAGAAGCGCGATATAGGCCCTAATAACTTGGGCTATGGGTCTTAATGGTAGAGACGCCAGAGATCATCGGCAACAATCGTCTTAAATAATCATTCTGTGTTTATTGATACGGCCCAAAATTGAAGTGAGAATCAACAGGATAGAGCAATGACGTCCCTACTATAAACCACCGACAACCGAATACCAGACACCAATCTATTAAACACCAGCAACAAAAGACCTAATACAATCTATTAAGCGCCAACAAAAAAAGATTGCATACTAGTCTATTAAACACCGGCAAAGACAATTTGAAAAACAATATATTAAAAAAGAGAAACAAAAGGTCGGATAGAGCAAACAAGATTGTAAAGAAGAGCAACAATAGGTAGGATAAAACATAAACGACGGCATGCCAATTTGATTTAAATTAAGACCTAAGTATAGAGTCGAGATAAGAGAAGCAAAATCACAAGGTTAACACCCTGCGGTTCAGATTGTTTGCCCGGTGCTATTTGTGTGACTGTTGTCTAGACGCTGCTGATCCAACCACCACAGGTTAATCCTTCATCCTCGGGGCTCAGTAAAGTCAATAAACTGGGGGGCACCCGTGGGGGTCAATCAACACCTATTTTGATTTTGTAGCAGCCGAAACACTCAGGGAGGGATGACTTGGAACGTCCTGGAGAATGATTGATGTCAGCCATGCTGAGTGACGGGATGCTTAAAATAACATTGGAGACTGCGATAAAAAAAATACCTGGTGAATTTTAAATAAATAGGTGCACCGATTTCAATCCCTCAACGTGCAACTGCAAGTTCACCTTATTTGACCCCCGCCCACGTACAATAAGCTCTTGATCTAACGGACGTCATCATTAAATTTTTTTTTGTTTTGTTGCTTCCTGATTTCATCACCTTTCTAATTCATTGTCCACGACTAGTAGTGGCTGGCACGACGGCCTAAAAAAAGAACGCGCATCGGCTATTTGGAAGGCTTTGGTTTGATCCTTCATAAGACAGTGGCAATATTCTCTAGAGATTGGGTCGATGTCAGTAAAATATTAAAATCCAAGTCCCAGGTATCTCAGAGAAAGAGAGAGAGAGAGAGAGAGAGAGAGAGAGAGAGAGAGAGAGAGAGAGAGAGAGAGAGAGAGAGAGAGAGAGAGAGACAGACAGACAGACAGACAGACAGACAGACAGACAGACAGACAGACAGACAGAGACAGAGACAGAGACAGAGCTGCTTGTTCAACCTAATGTTGGTTCCTTAACGTTTAGCATCAACGACTACGATATATCGTTGACGGGTCCCAAAATTGAAGCCTTACAGTTGTACATGCTACCACATAGAGATAGAGTATAAGATGGTTTATCATCAAAACAACACGGGAAACGTAGCATAGACAAAATACTTTGACAAAATGAAAAACAATACAACCAACAAACAGCGTTAAGCATTTTACTAGAGATTCCACGGCAGCAGGTAAGCAAAGTTTAAACAAGCTCCCCGTGTGTGTATTTTTTGTTTGCTTATTTTCCGATAGACCCTGACGGCGTCGCTAAGTGGGTTATTAATAAACTAACTCTGCTTAATCTTCCAAACTAATAAGACACGAAAACTCTGCAGTCTGCAATAGTTAACTCCAGGTTAAGGCTTCTGGCTATTGTGACTTGCTTCGCAGCAGAGACCCTTGACAATAGTTGGGTTGGGGGAAAAGGGGGGGGGGGGGCGATCAAAGATATTTTCAGACAATCTTGAACGACTTTTGTTCCTTAAGTACACAAATATGTACGTATCAAGTTACATGGCCTAACTAGGGTATCAAGTGAATTTCAAAAGCTCAGTCGGTAGCGCTATGGTCTAAAGAGTAGGGAGCACCATGGTTCGAATCTTATCCGGTGACACTGTCTCTGTCTAGAATTCGGGAAACCTGAGGAATATGCATTTACAGATCACCCTGTATCAGTGATTAATTCAGGGCTCAATAACCTCCCCACGCTAAAATACTTGCAATATGGGTGTAACCAGATCTTAATTCTCAAAGACAAGCGTAATCCGATGTCTGGATTCCCCTTGTCTAGCTTGCACCAGGAATGTGAAATGAGATTGTATTTTAATGATTAAAATCTGTGGTGTTTTTAGTATTAAGCCTATCTTGGCGTTTTGCCGATGCTAAAAGAAACGCTGATTGAATCCGTAAATAAAAGGTGGTAAAGTTAATGCAAGGTCAAATGGGGCAAAGACCTCAGCGTCTACAGTTTAGGCCCGTACAGTTTAACTATGGAAAAATAACTGAGGTTTAATTGGTGTGAGAAGCGTAATTATAGGGTCTATAGCCAATACCGAGATGTTTTGACACACACGACATGCAGTCAAAACCTGAGAACCTCCGAGAGTCACAGGTTGGCTCATGAGCTGGACGCTGGACTTTAAGGTTTAAAGTTATATACAGGGCTAATAAAGGGTCGATCCAGGGCTAATGAAGGTTCGATACAAATGTAATGAAGGTTCGATACAGGGCAAATGATGGTTCGATACAGGCTAATGAAGGTTCGATACAGGGCTTATGAAGGTTCGATACAGGGCTAATGAAGGTTTGATACAGGGCTCATGGCCCAAATGCGATAGGACATGCAGTGTGCATACAGAAATTAATGATTATATTATAACCCCTTAGGCACAAACAACTTGGCATGAGTTAGATTACTTGATGTCACGGAATCCCATTAATATATCCGCACACTTACGATATTATGTCATAACGAAGCATTTTCAACGTCAACTTTGACCATAACATACTTCAAACATTTTGGAATCTTTTAAAGAGAATTTCGAAACGATTTGTTAGTTTAACTTAGAGTTGCAACTTTGGGAAAGAAATGAGCACAACCAATGGTGTTAAGTCTATACAATCAGTCTGCATGTGGTCAGGTTATGTAGGCCTAGCATCGCAGTGTAAATTACAACCACAATTTAACAAATCGTGCACACCTGCGCTCTTTGTGAGCACTGAGAGAGCCAGCCCTAATGATACATGTACCTGTACCTGAGAAATCAGATAAGCTTACATTGTTTTTGTAAAGGGGGACCTTTTTATGGCTTTCTCGCTCGACAGGCAGGCTTCAGTTTCAGTTTATCATAAAGCATGCCTCTCAAACTGCAAGTCTGATAAACGAATCTGATAAACACAGTGTTTCCTCTCCTTTGAGCATCCGCGATGAGCAACCGGAGAATGCAGGCGCTGTTACAATATTATAATTATACGGTCGGATCCGCTAGACCAAGATTTTACACGTACTCGGGACGGAAAATTTCAGGGAAGCGGTATTTATCAAAAGCTGTTGAGGTTAGCTATACACATGCGCTGCTACATGTACAATGATTTCACTCTTTAAAAATTCCTTATCAGCTACTAACTTCTCCCTCCCCACCCCTCCACGCCCCACCGCTTACCCCTTCTCCAAAAAAAAAATGCGAGAAGATTGCATCGAATGTGCTTTTTTTTTCTTCTGAGAATCTCTTTAAAACCCACTGTGATGTTATGTGGTTTCCAAGTTTGGAGATATCTTGTAGGTTTCTCTCTCACCTGGTTGGACAGCCACTGGGAGGGGCTTCCAAGTCACGTGGTACGTTTGTTGAAAGCTTACACATCATGGTGGATAGAATTTTGATCGAAATTTGTCTTTACGCTTAGGAGACGGCTTATTCGAATTTAAATTTGTTGTTGTTGTTTTTATTCACATCCGGTTCTCAGGGGAAAAATATAATTTAGAATTGAGTTGTCTGTTTATTTATCTATATAGTTTTCTACCTATTTATCTATTTATCTTCCTACCTATCAAATAATCGCACTCTTATGACTATCTAACCCTATCTGCTTCCCTCTTCTTCTCCACCCATATTTCTTTCACTTTTTTTCTATGCCTATCTTTCTGTCAGCCTCTCTGCCTCTCTCTTCCCCCTCTATATCTCTCTCACTCTCTCTTTCTCTCTCTCTCTCTCTCTCTCTCTCTCTCTCTCTCTCTCTCTCTCCCTCCCTCTCTCCATGAATCCGCTCAAATCCTCACCATTATCCAACTACATGCCCAGCCCAGTTCGATATCCCCAGCCTTCAATCCGCTCTGATTAAAGTCACTTGTCGGGCCTCAGTAATACAACACCGTATCAGATGGGTCATCTGGAAAGGGGGGGGGGAGGAGGAGATGGAGGTATCGTACTATAGCAGCTCTGTGTGTTGTGATCCCCGTCTAACCGCACGGGGCAGTCTCCCCTGAACTTTGAGTCCCCAATTAATCTGGCATTGACATTATGTCGTATAGATCGCACAAGGCTAACACGGGCAGGTCTGACCTAGAAATACACGATTTCATTTTCCAAGAGCGTCCATCAAAAAAATGGAAAGTCCATGCTATGAGGTGCTACAGATCATAGCCCATGGTTTGTGGTTTAAGATAAGGATAGCCTATGGTTTGTGGTTTAAGATAAGGAAAGCCCATGTTTTGTGGTTTAAGATAAGGATAGCCCATGCTATGAGGTGCTACAGTTCATAGCCTATGGTTTGTGGTTTAAGATAAGGATAGCCCATGGTTTGTGGTTTAAGATAAGGATAGCCCATGCTATGATGTGCTACGGTTCATAGCCCTTAGTTTGTGGTTTAAGAAAAGGATAGCCCATGCTATGAGATGCTACTGTTCATTGCCCATGGTTTGTGGTTTAAGAAAAGGATAGCCCATGCTATGAGATGCTACTGTTCATTGCCCATGGTTTGTGGTTTAAGAAAAGGATAGCCCATGCTATGAGATGCTACTGTTCATTGCCCATGGTTTGTGGTTTAAGAAAAGGATAGCCCATGCTATGAGATGCTACTGTTCATTGCCCATGGTTTGTGGTTTAAGAAAAGGATAGCCCATGCTATGAGATGCTACTGTTCATTGCCCATGGTTTGTGGTTTAAGAAAAGGATAGCCCATGCTATGAGATGCTACTGTTCATTGCCCATGGTTTGTGGTTTAAGAAAAGGATAGCCCATGCTATGAGATGCTAAGGTTCATAGCCCATGCTTTGTGATTGAAGATAAGGATAGCCCATGGTTAGTGGTTGAAGATAAGAATAGCCCGTGCTATAGAGGTGCTACGGTTCATAGCCCATGGTTTGTGGTGGAAGATAAGGATAGCCCATGCTATGAAGTGCTAAAGTTCATTGCCCATAGCTTGAACAGTTCCATCTCATACTAGTCATAGCATGGACTATCCATATCATATCACAAGGCCCAAGGTTTGTGGTAAAATATCACTCGTCTGTAACGGGTTACCGGCAAGGACAGGGTATTTTACTCGATTGCTCCAGAAAAAAAAATAATTTAGAACGGAGAAAGCTAACATTTCCCCCAGTCCTTGTGAAAAGTATCTTGGGTCTCAACAAAGTTTCTGATGCCCTGGCCACAAAGTGGAGTACCCAGAACTTTGCTGGCCACATGATACTTACACCGACACACCCAGAAACGGGAAAAACACGACAGTCTGCTTGGGGATTGAACCCCAACCTTCCGTCTAGGAAGCGCACGCTCTACTCTTGGACCACCGTGCCACTCTTAAAAAATAGGGATACGACCAGTCTTCTGAACAAGCTGATTTTAGGGTGTTATGATATGATATGATATGATATTTTTTTCAGCACTATTAGGCCTTTAGGCCTTTTGCTGATCTTTTTATTCACAGTCTTTTGTAGACCTATTTTGAAATGGTGTTAAAACAGGGTTGTCAACTTCCCAAATTGTCCGTTGTTTTAGCTGTGCGTTATACATACAACATTAAAAGATAAGTAATAGTATTTTTAACTAAAAATAAAAAAAGCAAAAACTATGATTTTTCACTTTTTTAGTTAGTTTATAATATACAATAACTTTGAAATATTTTACTTCCCATAGTCTCACATTTAGTATTAAAAGCAATAGGCATTTATAACTAATTACAAGTAGGGCCTTCAACCAAAAATTTCAATAGTTATCGTTATTTTCTTCTAAGATAAGATTCAGTTAAATAGTTCAAGATACTGAACTCTTCTCTTCGATTAACTCTAAGTTTAATCTGAACTTTGGTGAATTATAAAAAATTACAAACAATCGACAGTAAAACCTAATGAACAAGAAAATGAATGTATATTTAAAACCATAGTCACTGAAAGTTTTTACCATTTCTCTATTTTTGCCAAAAAAATTAATCTAGAATGTTTACTACTGAAGTTTTAAGTTTATGAATAAAAAAATATATTTCACTAAGCATATCTCTCTCTCTCTCTCTCTCTCTCTCTCTCTCTCTCTCTCACTCTCTCTTAACCCTCATATCTTTCTTCTCCTACTTTACCCCTACCCCAACCAAAAAAAAATCACACACACACAACCACACGCCTTATTAAAAAGACTACAATATTATTGACCCAACAGAACCCCGTCTATCTCTCTAACCACTGTGTACAACGGTTACATCTTGGCCTGGCCTTGAGCTGTCATAAAGCCTCCCCAGGGATCCTGAATTAAAATACAGCACACAAAAAAAAAAGAATTAAAAATCCCCAAGATGATATATGAGTATATGGGTTTCCCTCTGGCTATCCTTGAGGTAGAATCAATAGAAAGTTTGAATGCCTGCGGTACAATGTAGTACGTACGTAGTAACTGTATCCCATGAGTCATACTTTGGCGGCCAAGTTTTACTTGTGTAAAGATGGACGGGCAAAACAAGGAATATTCAGTGAATATATTGTTCACTTTTTTATCGACTCTCTCTCTCTCTCTCTTTCTCTCTCTCTCTCTATCTCTCTCTCTCTCTCTCCCCCCCTCTCTCCCTCTCCTCTCCT
>RQTK01000323.1:247752-272367 GCA_003991915.1 Elysia chlorotica
TCTATTCTATCTATCTATCTATCTATCTATCTATCTATCTATCTATCTATCTATCTATCTATCTATCTATCATCTATCTATCTATCTATCGACCGAGTCCTTTTATTCATCATAGCTTCTTTTTTCCGACACATCTTTGACGTTCTCTGGATACCCCATGGACAGCGGAGGACAAGGATCGATATTTTAGCCCATTTTTTACCGATGAATCTAAGAGTTGGACTGGCTTACTTATTCTGCAGATAACAAGGCAATCATTCAAAGATCCGTTTTATCCTGTATTGTGTGAGCCAATGAAACAATGGGCGCGTTGCGATTACGGTCCCTCTGGCGAAAATGAAGACGATAGGTTAGGGAATCTGCTCCGGCGTCCAATCATAGCTCTATCCTAGACTTACGGACCATTATGAGCGATGGGTTTTGTTGTTGTTGTTGTTGTTGTTGTTGCTGTTGTTGTTGTTGTTGTTGTTGTTGTTGTTGTTGTTGTTGTTGTTATTGTTGTTGTTGTTGTTGTTGTTGTTGTTGTTGTTGTGGTTGCTGTTGTTCACATTTAACTGACATCTAGATTTCAAGGTAATAAAAAAGTCCATGTGTACAGGTTTTGGGTTAGGTGTTATGTCATGTGTTACTCTGTCAGTTGTTGATGAGATGGTTTAAATTCCAACATCAGCACTATATAGACTATATTGTGGACGGGCCCCAAGACTGACATCTGACAATTTCATGTGCTGTCATACACGAGACAGGACGGGAATACGATGACTCCTGTCTCAGTCGCTCACATCAAACCGACAGCGACCCAACCAGTAGAGAGCAAAATCACTAGGACTCGAACAACGAACCTTTTGCGTAGAAAGCCAATGCTCTACCCCAGGGCCACCCTGTCCTCCACTCTGCCTGTTGATATTAAAGTACGTAGTGCTTGCATTACTACCCACATGGTAGAAACTTAGTAGACATTCAAACATTAAAGAGAAGCGTTCTGTAATAGTCACGCTCGGTGCTTTTTCCCATTTCTAAACAATTAGAATACATTAATTGTACACAATCAAACTGTCATATAAAAATGCTATCAGGGAATACCTTTTTTGTTGTAAAAATGTAAGGGGAAACATAGATTCGATAAAACTTCCTCTGGAAATTTTTTTCTGAATCGAAATTTGCTTCAAACTAGGATTTCGTTCTTTCTAACGCCAATACACTTGTTGACATAGTTATGAATGAACCTTCGAAACGCTAAATGACGAGGATGGTGATGGGGGACCTGAAGGAAGATTTACACGCGCGCGCCACGGAAGAGCGACCCTGCATGAATTTGTGATACATGTATCTGGTCCAAGTACAACTACACCGTACGTTCCTACTGCACGTCACTTACTTCAGATTCCTTGACAGTTAACTTATAAAATTAAAACATTCCCTTTTTTCGACTTAGCTGTTATGCCATTTCAATCCAAACAAGTTGGACTGTTGTTGTTGTTGTTGGTGGTGGTGGTGGTGGTGGTGGTGGTTGTGGTTGTGATGGTGGTGGTGGTAGATTCTTTTTTTTCTTTATACCAGCATACATTTATGATTTTTTCTAATCTTTTTTTAACCTGATATTCATTGCGCACACAGTTTATAGTAGGTTCTAAATCAAAATCCACGGCTAAACCACAACACAAGGTTAGCTGTCAAAGCTTTACCAGCAGTTTAATGCAGAAATCCAAATAAGACTCTAAGAAAAATTATCTTTACAGGTTATACAATAAAATCCAGAAGCGTGAACTTTCGTTTTACTATCAGCAGACATTACAAGGTATAGCAAACATACAATAAAAACCCGACATTGTGAACTTTCGTTTTACTACAGCCAGAAAGCCAGAAAAGCCAACGCCGCAATAATGATGTATGTCTTAATGTATGCATAAATAACAATTATTATTTTATAATCACGGCGGTCCAATAAAGTGGTTGGCTAGTCAAGCTGGTTGGCTCTCTCCACTCTATACCATTCATCAGACATACACAGTAAGAGAATTCCCACGCCTCGAATGTTAAATACACACATACACCGGGAAGCGGGGAAACATGTGGCTGGGGCCCTGACATCAACTAACTAGATGTTGTTGAGTTCGTTTAACGTCCAACATCAGCTCTATATAGGCTATATTGTGGACGGGCCCCAAGACTAACGTCTGACAATTTTAAGTGCTGCCACACACGAGACAGGGCGGGGATACCATGACTCCTGTCTCAGCTGTGTCACATTAAACTGACACCGATCCAACCAGTAGGGAGCGTAATCGCTAGGATTCGAACCCAGACCTTTTGCGTCGGGAACCGATGTTCTAACCCAGGGCCACCGCGCCCCCCACTGGGTATAGAAGAACGCAGCGATGTGCCTTATACTGTCGACTTCGTACACAACTAAGCGAATTCATTACCCACTCGATCACTAACCCCCCTCCTGTATTATTTAAAGAAATTCAACATGTAAAAGCATGTTTAAAATGAGAATAAAACAGTATTTAGTTACTATGCCAAAAAGTTTTCTTGTTCTTTCTATGCGCGAAAATGTGCAATGAATGACAGGTAAAAGTGAGTTAAAAAAAAAAAAAGAAAAAAAAGAAAAGAAAGAAAAAAAAACATGGAAATCCGAGTTATTTACAAACATACTTGCCGCGAATGCTTTAAAAAAAATTAAATTAACACCCCACAGTTGAAAATAAACGACACAACTTTAAACAAGTTGCAGACACAGCCATAATAACCGCACTTGAACTCAAGTTTTGTTTCTGAGCTGAAACCGCAGGTAAAATGATAATTGTAATGTGTCAATGTATAGACATTCATGTGCAGATTTTCTAGCGCTGCTTCAGTTGGGGGTGCCACACTTGATGTACAACCGTGAAAGTTTTACAATTTGCGCAGAATCGTTAGTGCATTACTGCATTTCAGAATAAGAATAGTAGATCTACATGTAGTTAAGCAGCGTGCATGTTGTGTATAATTATTCTTTGCACAAAACTGTCGCGACCTGTTGCTTGTAATTAAGAGGTTAGCTCGGAGAAAATACGAGAAAAAGTGCTGTCGAAATGCACTGGTAAGCGATTTTTTTTCGATAACTCATAATATTTGTAGTTTTCGCCGCAGAAGTAAAGTCGAAATTGTGGAAGTGAACAAAAAAAATCAGACAAGCATAAACATACGCCGGGCCATAACATTAATATACGTTGCGAAGAATACAAAAGCATACCCCAAATTAGCTGTATTGCTTCAAATTAACATGTAATATGGATTATTGTATTACTGCAACAGTTGCTGCTGTTTCAACTACTGATGTGATTTATACTACAGTTAGTTCTGCTACTTCTTCTATAACAACATCAACAACAGCAGCAGCAACAACATAAAAAACAACAACAATAACAACAAAACTAAAAACGAATGTTACATGTACTATTTTTACTACCGCTACTATTAGCACTCCTACCATTATTACTACCGCTGTTTATACTACTTTTACTTCTACTACTACTACTACTACTACTACTACTACTACTACTACTACTACTACTACTACTACTACTACTACTACTACTACTACTACTACTGCTACTACTACTACTACTACTACTACTACTACTACTACTACCACTACTACTACTATTGTCGCTGCTGTTGCTGCTACACCTACCAAATTGGTATTTCTTTACTTGGAGTAATGCGCTTCAACGAAAAGCCCGTAAAAAATAAACACTGTTTACAACGTATACCGATATTAAAAAGGCATATATAATATACGGAAATGGATAAGGCGAAAAGACGGAAAGATGAACTGTTTCATGCAATAACTCTACCGCCAATCTTTCTGTAGATTAAATCTAGATCTCATACAAGATAAATAATAATTAATTATTATTATTATTATCATATACACTACATTTTTCACTGCAACGAATGCCTGAAAAGATGAGCTCCCTGCAGAAGAAGAAGAAAATTCCAGTCCTAGATCCTATCTCCTCCAAAACATCAAACCAAGACAATGTTTCGCACCGAGCCAGCGTTTCACGTCGCGCGTTGCGTTGTCTGCTAGTACATGTACATGTAGATCTGATCTAAAAACTAAAAAGGCAAGCAGTTTGAAGTGACTGCGGCACCGTCAATTGCTGAAATTGGGCTATAGATCTAGATCGGCGGCGACAATATCGCACTCGCGAGCAGCCTGCGACAGACAGACAGAGCCGGCGATAGTCAGTCACAGTACAGGCAGGAGCAGTCTGGGTTGACTGGATCGTCTGCTAGGCCCTATTATCACAGCTAGTTTAGAACAGGCGCGTGGCAGCGAGAGTTACCTTCCCCCATACAAGCCACACAACCCGACTTTGGTCGCCTCCCCTTAGCAGTTATATGTACATGTACATTGTATTAGATCCACCGCCCGCCGGCGAAATTTTTACGAGGGGAAGGAATCCACTTCAATACCAATCCGGGTTATCTAAGATAGTGCTGTTTCGCTCTTCGATGTTTTGTTTTGTTTGCTTTCCTTGGTTTTGTTCACGTAATGGAAAAAATTGTATAGTCTGCTATTTTAGAACAGTTCATTGCCCTTTAACTCGTACACTTTTATCATACTTTAAATATTAAGGAAATAATAACAAACATTTTACCTGTACTGATAGTAATGTAAAGTTTCCCTAGGTGTGTATCTCTGTCTGCATGTCTGTCTGACTGTTTGCCTCTCTCTCTCTCTCTCTCTCTCTCTCTCTCTCTCTCTCTCTCTCTCTCTCTCTCTCTCTCTCTTCTCTCTCTCTCTCTCTCTCTCTCTCTCTCTCTCTCTCTCTCTCTCTCTCTCTCTCTCTCTCTCTCTCTCAGATTGACCAAAGCGTTAAGTTAACCTTCATACTTAACCTCTAACATTATTTTAGAATCCCCAAACTTCATCTCAGACTTAAGGCGTTGTGTATGAAGAAAGTGTTGTTTTTTTCCTCCCTCACTCTTTTCCCCCTTCCCATTTGTTTAACCACCGCTGTTGCTATTTTTACTTGGGTTAATCCTCAGTGTGGCTTCTGCATGTAACAAGTGATCCTAATCTTCGACACCAAAAACATCGTCATTGTCGTAATCAGCAACATCGTCATCACGCCCATAACAACATTATCAATTATCATCACAACCAATTTACGCCTAAGAACAATTGAATGTTTCCCTTGGTTGAACCTCCCATTCCTGTCATCAGTATTTTCACCCATCAACTTTTTCTTGCCTTCCTTTTGTGACAAGATACATTACTGTGATGGGTCCCTGCTGGCGTCTCTTGCTGCTATGCAACATTTAGTCATTATAATGTATCTCTGTATATATCTTCCTTCCTTTCAATCTGTTTCGTACTACTCAACTAAATATTTGTACATGCAGTTCAATTAGACCACTATTTAAGTGTCCCATTACATGCTCCACTCCTCCAAGATATCAAATTAATTAGTTAATTACATAGTGTGTTTTGTGCATACATCTACCTGCCTGGCAGTTCACACCTACTAGACTAAGTACCACCTTTCGAATAGTCACGCCGACAGCTAGAATACGAATACACGATACTGTTACACCAGGTAGTATATCTCTGTGACTATTATACTCATGTAGTACTAAGGTAGAACAATATCACTGTCTCTCTGAGCCCCGACTGTCGACAGGTCATGTGTTTGGTTACCTGTAGTACTATAGGTAGGTCGGTATGTTTGGATACCTGTCGTACTAAAGGTAGGCACTAGGTTGGTATGTCAGCGGGTCACAGAGCTGGGATCTGACATAATATACTCTTCTGGTTGAGGTCAGGTCTGCCGATACATACTCCAGGTCTGCGTGCATTACTCCAGGGCAAACAGTTCGTGAGAGAGTGAGAGGGTGGGGCACATGAGGGAGGTGGGCTGCGACGGTACATGAGGTAAACCAGGTAAACAGAATCGGTGCTATGACTGAGGTTATATGAATGAGCACGGTAGGTGAGAGAGAAATAGCTGGTGGAAGGGGGAGGGGGCGGGTGATGCATGATACAATGACAGATTTATATTGTTGCACAACATCAGTTCAAAGACCCGGGAAAACAAGGGCGACATGGTGTGGCAGAACAAATAATCACATCCCGTCACTAAAGAGAAGAGGGAGCTAGACTTACACTGAGAAATCTGGGCTGGGAAGTACAACAGCACCATTATAGGTTTAGACCTGCGACTAAAGGTGTGTGTGTGTGTGTTTTGTTCTTTAATTATATACAGGTGCCTTTAGACGGGGTTCTAAGTTTAAATCGCCGTTGTTCTTACTGGCTTAAATCTGCAGTGGAGGATTTCACTTAACTGTGCCTGGAGAGTGGGGCATACATCGTATAATGTCCCTTAGGGGTACCTAGGAGACGTTGAACCCAGAGAGAGGAATACAGGCAGAGAGAGAGAGATAAATAGAGAGAGAGAGAGAGAGAGAGAGAGAGAGATAAAAAGAGAGAGCATAGAGAACGAGTGGGACACACGCCGTATAGGATCCCTCAGGGGAACCTTGGAGACGTCAACTCCGGAGAGAGCAAGAGAAAGAGAGGGAGAGGGAGAGAGAGGGGGGGAGAGGGAGAGAGAGAGAGAGAGAGAGAGAGAGAGAGACCATAGAAAATGAATGGGACAGAGAGAGCAGGCGACCAGACTGTGCCATGCTTGTGGGTTACGGGAGGCCAGGCGAAGAGCATGGGGACCAGGTCTGACACGTCCAGATATCCAGGGGTCGCGCCATTCCGGTGGAAAACAATAGCTCTGTAGTGGCGTTAGGCGTCCGTACTGTCGCATAGGTGTCGGTATCGGTGTGCGAGGTGTCAGATTATGTATGATATCTTTGCTTTCCGGGACCGTAAAAGGAACAACAGTCTGCGCAATAAAATCAAGTGCTGGAAGGATTACAACAGGGGGATTGTGCGTCTCTACAGGGCCTTAGAGTAGAAAATAAAGGGAAGGAGGGGGGGGGGCGCAGGGGGGGGGNNNNAGAGAGAGAGAGAGAGAGAGAGATAGAGATAATAAGATAAGAAGGTTGTTGAGACAAAAATGTGGAGAGGGGGTCTAAGGGAAACGTACATTTGCGCTTTCATTGTTTGGTAAAAAAAAAACACCCAAAAAACGGTGTTGCATAAGGCCGAGAGCGTGCGGTTTATTTAAAGCAAATAATTGACATAGTATAGTATGTTTGTCGTGTGTCTGAATAGTCTGCATGTTTCATGTGTGTGTCTGTGTTTGTGTGTGTGTGTGTGTGTGGCCGGGGGGTGGAAGAAAAAACAAGGGACCTTTGTCAAAAAAAATTTTTTCTCATGTTATCTTTGGGTTGTGTTTATGTGCTTTTCCCTACATTAAATACACAATAACTCACCCTTTGAGGTAAGTTATTTGATCCTAAATAATGGAGCACATTTTACAGATAATAATTATGTAAATAAAGTTTTAAAATTTCATCGATCAGACGAGGGAACAGTTCATAAATTTTTGACTTACATAATTATACTTGTTTATTCAAAAATTTTGCCTTCCTCCGAGACATTTTTATCCAATTTAAAGCAGAGACCACAGTTGTTTGTGACCGCTATCTGCTTTATTCTATGGCTCCTAGGTTTAGACCCCTCAGTCGGACACAACCGCTACAGTGACATAACAATTGGTGTCAGAAAAGGGATTAGTCCCAGTTCGTGCAATTTGTCAAGTTTTATTTCCTGGCGATGCTTAAATCTCAATGATAGTCACTATTGTTCTACACCTCGTGTGGTAAGTTTCGTTTAACCGTGCCGCCATATTGAGAGTGGCGCGGTGGCTCTGGGGTAGGACATCGGCTTTCGACGCAAAAGGTCTGCGGTTCAAGCCCTGGCGATTTCGTTCCGTACTGGTTGGTTTGTTGTCAATTTCATGTGAGCGGCTGAGATAGGAGTCATGATATCCTCGTCCTGTCTCGTGTGTGGCAGAACATAAAATTGTCAGAATGTCAGTCTTGAGGTCCGCCCGCAGTATAGCTAATATAGTGCTCATGTTGGGCGTTAATCCAACTCAACTGAACTTAATTCGCCATCATGTGTGAGTTGTTATAATCTTTCAACTGATAAAGGTAGGAACGTTACCTGGCCTTACTCAGCCTGGGATCACAGTTAGTTTTAATCTGAGCACATGCAGCGGGGTTTTTAGTCTAATCAGATAACATTTGTAGGAGATTGGAATTATGCTTTCAACATCATGACTGGCGATTTCGCTCGCTACTGGTTGGGTCGGTGTCATTTTAATGTGACTGGCTGCGATAGGAGTCATGGTATCCCCGCCCTGTCTTTGTGGCAGCAAATAAAATTGTCAGACGCCAGTCAACAATATAGCTTATGTAGTGCTGATTTAGGACGTTAAACTAACTCAACTCAACTTGGTCGCCATCATGTGTGAGTTGTTATAATCTTTCAACTGATAAAGGTTTGAACGTCACCTGGGCTTAGTAACTCACGGATTACAGTTAGCTTTAATCTGAGCGCATACAGTGGAGTGTATCTCTCTAAGCAGAGAACGTTTGTAGGAGATTGGAATTATGCTTTCAACATCATGGTAATCTAGTTATTACAATTTCAGAACTATCTTATAATCTTTTTTTTTTCTTTTGTTTGTAAAATTTAAGCAATCACAACAATTTTATATTTAATTAAGACAACTATATTATCAGACATAGTATTTATGTTATTTAGAGTAGATATTTAATCATTTTTGTTGTTGTTGTAGTAATTTATGTTGTTGTTGTTGTTGTTGTTGATGATACTAGTATTTTTATCGTTGTTGATGTTATTGTTTTTGTTTTCGATTTATAATCTTCAATGCGAACGATTATTTCAAATTTCAATGCAGTTCAAACGAGTATTTGAAAATTCAATTCAGTTCAAACGATTATTTCAAAATTGAAAAAAAAAACCTTCAAAAGAAAAAGTCAACGATACACACAATAGTAAGGAAGAGATTAAGGAAGACAAACAATAGCGCATTATCCTTATCCACTTCAAGTAGCTATTCTATAAGAAGAACAAACCAAAACCAAAAACTAATGCAAACATCAGAAACAAAAGTAAAAGATGAGCTACAGGTAAAATAATCAAAGCACATTAAAAGAAATTCTTTTCAACATTCCCACGAATGTCTGTGTTTTTCTACCTTCGCACTGTCTGGCGTGTCTGCCCCTACAGAGACTGCGGCGAGAGCGCTACCAGTGGGGCTGCTGCAAACTGTGAACATGGCGACCCCATCCTGCACCAGGAGCGCCAGACTTGACTTAAACATCGTCGGCGGCACCGAGATGCTGTGGGGACGTTCCGGGTCTTTTAGCGGGACTCGCACCACAAACAAACAACGCTGGCAGCTTGGGAAGCCTGTCAGGGACCCAGCCTCGATCTGTCGGAGACGTGTCATCCACAGCTAGATGGGGGTCTATGCAGGTGAGATATTACACGTACCTGTACAGACAACAGGGTTAACGAGTCTTCCTGGTGGTTGTACATCTCACCTTACAGACAACAGGGTTAACGAATCTTCCTGGTGGTTGTACATCTCACCTTTGCTGTAGACAGTGGTAATGTAGTGGTTTAATTTTTTATTTTTTTTTCAAATTAAATTCCAGCCTTTGTTCAGATACAGTGAAAGGGATAGAGAGAAAGAGAGAGAGAGAGTGACAGAGAGATATACTATGTTATTAACTTTCAGCCACTTTTTCTCTCCATCCATTCCTTTGGCTTTCTATCAATCTATGCAACCTTTCCTCCGTTTTTCCATATCCTTCTGTTTATCTCGTGTTTTTTTTCTACCCCCACATTCTGTATGTGTTCCCCATAACTTCTCGCTTTTGTTTCTCTTCCTCTTTCCCTATCGATGTTTGACTCATTGCATTAATATTCCATGCATCCTCAATACTCATCATCAAAAGTTCCGCGTCGCCAGTTCTCTAGCATTTAAGGTAGTGTGTAAAGCCGTCGCTTGTTGTTGGAACACACGCGGGTCTGTTTAGTGAGTGTCCTGAAACAAGACCAAGTGGAGCCAGGCTCTAGTCACGGTTCCCTGTTGGTATCGCCCAATGATGTTCCCTCTATCTGATATGTTCAATGTTTGCTTTATCAAGTATTGATGCCACATGCTGTATGCCATGCGATAAATAATAATACTCTCCCTGATGGGCACATTGATATTAGAGTTACAGAACTACGAAGTTGGACTGCAAAACTCTGTGATACATAGATACATAGACATTTTTTATTGCCAACTTTTGCGATACATAGATACATAGCGGTATAGTAACTGTTCTTCTGCCAAGATTGTTCAACAAACTCTCTGTTTGATTTTCAACGCTGAGGCAGCAATCTTTGAGAGGCTGATCCCATGATAAACCGCGCGTGTTGCAAAAAGAGACGCATTATTTTATCATTGGGTGGAGAAATTTACTGATAACGCATTTTCATCTTTTTTTCACTGCAATGAAGAAACGCTTGATAACAGATTTTCTAAAGCACAGAAAGTTGAACAGGTGCCAGAACCGCGATAGCAGCACAATCAGTACAATACCGCATCGCTTTGTACCTGCTGAGGAAGAATATCGGTCGGGGAAGGCACACGCAGGTATATTGATTCCCGTGGAAGCAGAAAGCAATATCCAGATTTTAACATTTTCAATCTGAAATTCTAGTCCTGGAGAAAGTTTTTAGTTGTTTTTGTTTTTTTTTATTTGTTTTTGTTTTAGAGGCATGTTGTGGAAATTCTCTACCAGAGAAACTGTGCTGGGCAGCAACAGAATCACGCGGGCATATTGATTCCCATAGAAGCAGAGGAGAAATATCCAGATTTTAAAAATTTCAATATGAAATTCTAGTCCTGGAGAAAGTTTTAGTTGTTTTCTGTTTTGTTTTGTTTTTTGTTGGTTTATTTTTCAGAGGCATGTTGTGGATATTCTCTACCAGAGAAATCAGATTTTTAAAATTTTCAATCTGAAATTAGAGTCCTGGAGAGAGTTTTTAGTTATTTTGTTTTTTGTTGGAGTTTTTTCAGAGGCATGTTGTGGAAATTCTCTACCAGAGAAACTGTGTGGAGCTGCAGCAGAATCACAGAGAAATCTCACCAGCCTGTGCCAGGTAACGTCAAGTCGTTCTTTCATATCTCAGAGCTCAGGTGAGACAGTAGGCGCAGGCAACCCCGGCCAAACTTCATGAGATTAACCAAGAGTTGTATAAGAGGCAAAGAATCAAAATATCCCGGGGGCATATTTTTAATCGTAGATAGGGAAAAACTTTCATTTCACAGGAATATCTGGGGACCGATAAGAGTAATAATAAGAGAACAAAATACCACATGAAACAAAATCTTGAGGGATTTACAACTATTTATCAAACTTCGCCAAGTTTTTCAGGTTTGATAATGAGGGAGTGGAAGTTATAAAGTTAACATATTGAATTCATGGTGGTGGTGTGCATGACTTCGTGTTAAATGCGCAGTTCTTTTCACCAAGGTCTGGAGGTTTGGGAAGGGAGGCAACGCGTATCACTAACACAACAGGTTCAAAATTATTTGAGGATTAAACTAAAAGCAAAAACAAACAAAAAAACAATCGCTCAACTCATGGATTTACTTATTACAAATACGTGTTTGTCTATCTTTTCAACAACATTTGAACATTCTTGCGCACCAGTATGCTATAGAATATCTCTGAGCGGTTGTCTAACCTTGGCCAGGATTAGAGAAAAAAAATTGCATAGATCCAAAGAGTCTTTTAATAGAACTCTGTGCATATTTATTACGTATACGTGGTTGACTATTTAAATTTTCAAGAATGTTTGAAAATGCTTGAAAATGCTTCGATCATGCGCACCAGTATGCTATAGAATATCTCTGAGCGATTGTCTAACCTTGGCCAGGATTAGAGAAAAAAATGCATAGATCCAAAGTGTCTTTAAATAGAACTCTGTGCATAGATCTAGATCTGATATCTTTGATCTGGGTGGTTAACTTTGATTCGAACTCGTTGGTATTGGAGGACAGTAGACTCTTCACATTTTGTGTTATGATTGTATATAGATCCAGAATGATTAGGTGCGCAGTATAGATTATGCCCACCCTTATCAGCTTTGATCTGTCTCTCTTCAGATCGGAAGCACAACGGGACTAGAGCATAATGTTTGCGCAGTGGTTTTTTTTATTCCTATTACATGTACTTTTTTCAAGATTTTATTCTTATTTGCCCGAGTGAAATTATTAATAACATGGCCCAACAAGTATTTCCTTGCAAGTTGTTTTTTTGTTTTGTTTTGTTTTGTTTTGATGTTTGTTTTTTTTTGACATGTTAAGAATTATCGAGGATTCAAATACATTGTACAGGATTGTATTTTCACAGTGGTTGGAGTTACCAGGAACCAGGATCCCCTCCCCTGTTTCTCCAGATAAAGAGCGTACATTGGAGGCAAGCCTGTCCTTAGACAGATAAACACAAATAATTATCGGGTCCCCGAAATCTAGATTCATATGCTGAAAAAGTCTTCTTGGTAATAATTATGTCCTTTGAAGTCGTTCATGTTATACGTTAAATTCACTACAAAGGCGGAGGCACCGGCTGAGATGGGAACCTCAACCCTCTTGCTCGTCAGGCAAGCGTTCTATCGTCTCATCAAGCAGCCGCCGCCCTGCCCTGCGATATGCCTGGTGTGCAGACGCTCTATTATCAACCCCCGCCGGGACGCCCGGAGGTTGGTACGACTTTCGGGCCGTAAACCAAGGTCAAGATCAAAATATAAGACACAGGAATGCCGGGCACTACACGGCTTCGATAATCTCTCTCTCTCTCTCCATTTGGACCGCTTTCCTGCGACTAATACCATCTCGCTCTAGAAGACTGTTCTCCATAGTTGTATAAATAGACATCTGTGCTGTTCTCAAACAGTCGGCAGGCGTGTGTTCAGTAAGCTCCGCGTTGTTTAACAAATTAATACACGGGCTTGTTTGATGTGGAGGGAAGAAGCCGATGGTATCCTTATTGTTGGTGGGTTTCATCAATCAAACGAATGATTAAAAAACAAACAAAACATAAAAACGCAAACTATAAAAAGATAAGCGTGCATGTTATTGAACAACAGCTTATTTATTACTGACATAGCTGGGACTCAACCATTAACACTACAGTCTAGAAACAACGTTTATATCTTCGACATATCTAGTTTGCAGCTTTGTGTCTACGTGGTAAAAACACGGCTTTGTCTGTCTCTATGATATGGAACGTTCGTCATGGGTATAAGCTAATGATGATCGAAGGACAGCCGGCTCAAACACGATCTGACAAGTCGGTTCGAGGATTTTTTTTTATTGCTAAGAATAGAAGTACATAGTTATTATTATGTACATGTCAGAAAGAAGTTGTTTCATTTTTATGTGGATGGTAGGCAAGAGCTGCAGGGTTGTAAAGGACAAAAACTGGGCATTTCTTCCTAAATCTTTTGACTTACTTTGTACATATATATGCAGTGCACATAGCTATGCAGATTTTAATATAAAATAAAACAATCCGGATATAATTAGATATAAGTTACAAACACACGCTGACTGCTTTCCTTTAGATTATTTTGCAAAATGGTTTTGGTGGAAGAGACAAATTCTTGGGAGATAACAGTACATGTAAGATGTAATGTAATGGTAGGAACTTTTTTGAATTGGGGTGAGCGAAAATATCTGCCTTGTGGGTTGCGCCTTACAACCTGAGGAGACTTAAACAAAAGACCCATATATTAATATTTTGTTAATGAAAATACCTTGAAGGCGACACAATCCAGTTGCTGACGTCAGACGTTAAGAAATCAAACCCTTTCCTTTTATAAGGAGTACTATTTGCTTGTTTTGTTTTGTCGCTTTACGTGCATCGTCAGCACTATATAGGCTATATCGTAGACAGGCCCCAAGATTTGCGTCTGACAATTTTACATGCTGCCACACATGAAACAGGATGGGGAGATCTGGACTTCTGTCCTAGCCAATCACATTAAACTGACATCAACTCAACAAGTAGGCGAAAAGATCGTACACATTTTTCACCGGTCGTGGGATTCGAACCGCATACCTTCAGACCTGGAGACTAACTCTACCACTTGAGTCAGTTTGGCCCATAATAAATACACTGCATCGAATGATCCCCCTTCGCTATTGTTTCCAACAGCAATGCAGGATCGCACCTGATAAAATTAATGTTAGAACCGACACAAACAACGATAACTCCGTAACTAGGAAAAACTTATCAACAGCAGCCTTGAATAACGCACACAGAGAAAGAATGGGAGATAAAACATTTTACTGAGAGCGAAGACTTGGTGACTTGGTGTTCATTTTTATTAACGTCAATTCACTCCAATATAAAAAGGAAGAAAATAAGGCCTGCTTTTGGTGTGAGACAGACTAATGCTATTGACAGCAGATTTTAGAAAATGTCCTGAGTAAAATAAATTGCCATAATTATGCTATCTATCTTATCGTGAACAACAGAAACAGAAAACTCAGCATTTTGTTGTTGTGTAGAATCCGGCAGGTACACGGCAATGTTTTATCGACAGTGCGATTGTAGACAGGGCTGTGCTTTAGAATTCATGGTTGCTGTATAGAGTTGTGGGTAAGGTGGTAAAAGATTTTCCGTAACCAAGACAAGTTTGTTTTGTTCCTGCAGGAAGCTCTTAATTTTTCAACAGAGTTTTATGAAATAATAAATTTAAAAAATTCCTTAGTCGTTGTAAATGTTTTTCTTTTACGAACCAAGAACCGCATAGTGCTAGGCCTCTTTAAGTTCTGTCTCGTACATTTAATTGAGAACAGAGGAAAACTTTATTGATTTCCTCGATCGGAATGAAGACATTAAGAATTAAAGATAAAGACTGTAGCAGATAAAGTGAATGGTGGCGGTTATCAAAGAAATTGCGTATGTCGCATTTCTTTCTGACTTACTCCCTTCTTCTCTGTCTGTCGTCTGCCTGTCCCTTTCTCTCTCTCTCTCTCTCTCTCTCTCTCTCTCTCTCTCTCTCTCTTTCTTTCTTTATCTCTTTCTTTGTATATTTTGTGTCTGCCTCTCTTGATCTCTCTGTGTATCTTTCTGTGTCTCTCACTGTCTCCTCTGTTCGCCTGTCTGTCTATCACCCTCTCCTTCTTTCTCCCCCTATCTCTTTCCCTTTCTCTCCCTCTCGCCTTCTCTCTCTCTCTCTCTCTCTCTCTCTCTCTAATATCTCTCTCGCTCTCTCTTTCTCTCTGTCTATCTGTGGCGGCTTGTCTCATTCCCCAACAGCCCCACCCAACCTCACGGCCTGATATCTGCGGTAAAGCAACCATCTGATCCTATCTTAAAGCAGGTAGAAAAATGTAGATCTAAATCACACAACGATGTTCGAAACTTTATTGAGCTCACCTGAAAAGCCAATATATAACCAGCGATCTGCGTTCTCTAGCTACACTAAAACAGCGACACTAATCTTTGGTGTGATTAAAACATCCCCCTGTTAGCCATCCTTTAAACGTGTCGCATATCTTTTTCTTTCTATCTCATTTCCTTGTTTAATTACACGCACTGAGAATGCGATCTAGATCTAGACAGGCCTGTATAACCGAAAAACCAATTCAGAATAAGAGACTGCTGGTGCTTCGTATATGCCCCTCCCCCTGACAGAGCAAATATACCCGTACCCCCCCCCCCCCCAAACGTATTACACTTACAAACACAATCACCTCCCGTCTCTAAGCTGAGTATTCACAAAGGGCCTTGAATAACTCTTGTCCCATTTCTTCCCTTGAGACGATCTGTAATTGTTTAAGCCAGGAGATTCACATTGTTCGGAATTCCGTACTGCCATTTTTTTGTTTTTATTTTCTTTTAAACAGAGTTAAACAATATGTCGCTCAGTTAAACTAAAGCTGCTTGTGAAAAATATGTAAGGCCTTTGTATGAATGAGCCTAGATCTAGATCTAGATCTAGATATGGACCCCCCAAACCGCTTTGTTGGATTGAAGTTGACTCTGACAGGGAAAGAACCAAATGGCTTATCAGCAGGAAGCGGGGTAACTATCGCGAAAATTTAGTGCTTGTGGTTTTCTTAGATTGGTAAAATTTTAATGGTTTTTATGTACATGTCTGCACATCGGCTCAGTATTGATAAACGATTGGGAACGAATCAATCAGAATAGTTTAGGTTTGGTATCCGAATAATTAAGAAATAGTCATATAATAATAATAATAAGTTACATTTATTTAGCGCTTTTTATTTTCAGAATATTTTTAAAAATCTCAAAGCGCTTTACAGTGGATACACTAAATACGCATATATCATATCAATCAGCATGCAATTAAAAATTAAATATTAAAAGTTAAATCTTAACCAAACAATATACATAAGAAGAAATGTAGACGTAAATAGTATGCAGCATATACTCATTATCAGAAAGAATATAATAAAAATGATATAAAATGCAACACTGTAATGCTGTGTAATAGTATGCAACCATAAGTGAACAAAATTAATGAATTAAAATTAAAACCTTCACTCATGAAAAAAAAAACAGACAATGATTATAGGTACATTTTTTTTATAATTATTTTTTTTTAATCTTGATAATGTTGTCTCCTTCGTTTAATTCAAATATGTTATGTAACTCTATAACTAATCTAGTTTATCCATGACTATACTTTCAAATATCATATTCTGTGTGAGGTATTGAAATATCGCCATATCTTGATGTTCATACCATGATGTACGATACCCAAGTTTTCTGAGTGGAAACTCGTGATCCATCAGAAGGATCACGACAGTAACCTGGATGGGGGGGGGGGCGAGGTGGTCCAGGGGTAGAACATCGGCTTCCGACGCAAAAGGTCCTGGCTGTTGCGTTCCCTACTGGTTGGGTCGGTGTCAGTATAATGTGACCGGCTGAGACAGGAGGCATGGTATCCCCGCCCTGTCTCGTGTGTGGCAGCACATAAAATTGTCAGACGTCCGTCTTGGGGCCCGTCCACAATATAGCCTATATAGTGCTGCTGTTGGACGTTAAACCAACCCAACCCAAGTTTTCTGAGTGGAAACTCGTGATCCATCAGAAGGATCACGACAGTAACCCCTGTTGTACTTAACATCCCGACAAGGGACATTAACGACATAGTTCTGAAACATAATGCCTTAAGGATAGGGCTTTCTCTGACAAGTGAAATGCTTTCAATGTAAACCAAAAATATGTGCTAATACTGTACATGTATCAAAAACTGAAAGAATAACATGACATTGTAAAAACCTAGCGAAAGAAGTATCTACATGTTAGGGGTGTGGGCAAACTGAGATTATGAGAGAAGATTGTAATAGCACAGAAAAATTATTTGTGGTCGAATATGGGTGGAGAGACGGGTGAATGGTAATGTATTGTATAGATTGCTATACATATAGAAACCTAGGGGTACCTAAATTCGGGTGTCATTAAAGAGGGCGAATCATAGAGATTAGAGAGAGTGAGAGCAACGGAGATATTTTGAGAGAAGGCGATTTAGAGACGAGGAAAGGAAGGAGAGAAACAAAGAGACAGAGAGAGAGAGGGATAGGGAGAAACAGTCACAGAGTAAAAAAAAGGAACGAAGGCAGAGAGAGAGAGAGAGAGAGAGAGAGAGAGAGAGAGAGAGAGAGAGAGAGAGAGGGGGGGGGGGGGGGGTGGTATGGAGAACAGGAAGAGGATAAAATCGGTCATTAAACATACCAAAGCAAAAGTGTGACCGACTTGGCTAAGTGAAATAAAAGAAGCATTTTATCCCACTGTAGAGAGAGGTAACATGCAGCATAGCAATAGATATTTATATCTATTACAATCCACATGGGGAAAGATAACCGTGCTAATTATAAGAGAGTTCCTCCTAAACGTTGCACTTAGAAGAGAGAGATCAGGGCATTGACCTGACATACTGCATAATATTTTTTTTTATTGTTGAACGAGTTAGGGAGGAAAAGACGGGGAAAAACAGCACTCTTGCATTTTGGGTTTGAGCCAACACGAGCCAACGCTCTTGCCGGGGTCGGTAACTTCCCCTGCTTAGACAGGAGTCATGGTATCCCCGCCCTGTCTCGTGTGTGGCAGCCCATAAAATTGTCAGACGTACGTCTTGGGGCCCGTCCACAATAGCCTATATAGTGCTGCTGTTGCACGTTAAACCAACCCACCCAACCAACCAACCAACCAACCTTGACTGTCTGGTTACATCGAGTTACCCACACTTAAAGTTTGCACACAGAGAGAATTTTATTACGAAGTCAGAATAGTTCTGAGCGCAGGCTTTTATTACAAAATAAAGTTGGTATATACTTCCAAGAACAGATATGGCATAAGTACCGATTTTTATTGTCATTGTCATGTAATGGCAGACACACAAACGACATAGAAACGAGTAGAACTCTCAACCTCCATCGGCAGATGTCAAGGCCAAAACACTCTTGGATTCTCAAAAGCAAAGTGAAAAACAAAGTGAAACACTTTTTTTTAGTTAATACCTGTACTCAAAAAGCTACTGCGCACGCTGTTACACTATATACCCTGACCCTGCAGTATTGGGAATTTCTGCACAACAGAACAGAAGGAGAGGAAAAGAAGGCTGGAACATTTAACAAACCCAAAGCAAAGCATGGCTATAACCTGCCTGGTTTATATAATAATAATAATAATGAAGATCATTTTAAGCGCTTTATCCCAGCATAGCCGGCTCAAAGCGCTTACAATCTCGGTTTCTTTAAATTTCCAACCTCAGTGACCCACCCCCAAATTCTGGACCAATGGCTAAACCTGGTTGTTTAGTCTGGGGTTTTGTGCCAACGGTTTTCAAACTAAACTTTGAAAATTCCACTCAAACTAAACTTTGAAAATTCCTCTGCCTAAAATAACAAGATAGATGAGGGGAGTTTTCCACAGGACTGTTAAACAGCAATTAGCAAAGCTCACACGATACGCCAGATTATCTTCATAGACCAGATTTTGTGTTATCAGTTATCAGCTCTCTGCCAGGAAGAATGGAACTCTAAACTTAATTTCCCGTTTTTAACTCTAACGTCTCAACGCCAACGATAATTTATTTTTATGTGCCGCGTTTTAACCATCATAATTGCTTTGAAATTGTTCTTTATCTATACCGTCTTTTGTTGCATGGTAATAAATAAAACTGTCGCTTTCATACACGTAAGGATGGTTTAAGAATAAACAAAAATAAAATAGAAAAATATTAATTGTTTAAGGATTGTAATGTATTGTGTCGGTGCAGATGGAAACCGGAGCTCACGCTGGTGATAATGAGCGAACAATGGACAGGTCAGAGGGACTTAAGGCGATTTGATATGGGTAATCAGGCAGCAATAAAACACTACAGATAATCTATCCTGAAGCAGAATTTAAAAAACCGTTTGGATATATTCCCGCTCAGATAAACGCCCCTGAGCTAGAGTTTTTTTTCTACCCAGCGTTTATATGACATGCGCACTTCGCATGTTGCGCTCAATTCGCTGTCTTAGATAAGCAGTTCGCAACGTTCTAACATCTTTTTTTTTAACTATTTACAATTAATAAACGAGTATATAGAAAGAGGAGATGCAGACACATAGAGAGAGAGAGAGAGAGAGAGAGAGACAGAGAGAGACAGAGAGAGAGAGAGATATTAGGACTGAGTGATAGTTTAGCCCATTGTAAACTTACACTGGAATAAAAGTGTCTGAAACATGAATTACAGACACATCCAAGTGCTGAGTTTGATGAAAACATTTTGTACTGACAATAACTGCATAACTGGAAATCATGTTTTTAAAGAGAGAGACAGTTTTACATTGAGCTCCTGCTGAGGTAGCCTGAACCATAGACATAAATTTGCAGTATTTGACAAGTCGTGACTCGTGACACATTCAAATTACACGTACTTATGAAATAACAAAAAGCGCAGGAAATTCAGTCAAAATTAATGTCTGGAATTATCTCCAGCGAAAGCCAGCGAGTGAGCAAAGAGACCAATTAGTGTTCAATTGCACATTTTAACAAAACATTATGTTAGTTTTTGACGACCTATCGTTTATCCGCTTGGAGCAATTTGGCGCAACGCCCGCCTAAAAAAATGAAATTGACTAAAAAGCCCCGAGTCCAATATAAATGTCGCTAAAGAGGCAAACTAAGCGAAGCTCTGTACGGTGAAATGTCAAACTCCGCTATTAAACAGTAAACACCCTCTGCCACCACACACCCAAGTTTCTAACGGGTCAAACTAGGAGCAGACAGTTATTATAATACCATTACGTGCACAAAAAGGTTCACTAGTTATGAAAAAATACCCTGGATATGACACCCTGATATTCCCGTTCCATTTTTTATGACTTGTGTGAGGTGCTGTAGCATTAACCCATTGTAGGCAACAACAACCGTGAGCATCAAAACTGTGTCTCGCTCAACGCCCTGTGTCTCGAGTTGAGTTGAGTTAAGCTGGTTTTAACACCCAACATCAGCACTATATAGGCTATACTGTGGACGAGCTCCAAGACTGACGTCTGACGAATTTATGTGCTGCCACACACGACACAGGGTGGGGATGCCATGACTTCTGTCTCAGCCGGTCACATTATACTGACACCGATCCAACCAGTAGGGAGCGAAATCGCCAGGGCTCGAACCTGGACTTTTTGCGTCGGAAGCCGATATTCTACCCTAGGAATACCACCCCCCCCCCTCTGTGTCTCGCGCAACGCTGTCTAATGCAGCGCTAGAAGTAGAATGAGCCTGCACCAAATCGACTCCAAACGGAACAAGAGGCGCCAGATAAACACCTTGCCCAAAATTATTGTTTTGGGAGAAGTGGTGAAGGGAAGATTTCTTGTCACTGACGGAAAATTACGGGGTGATGCACCTACACTCACCTTACAAAATGGAGGTCAATTTCTTTGGACCCAGAGGCTTATACAAAATCATAGTGTATAAATTATGGAGATAGTTCCGCTATTGCTCTTACAAGATCTACCAACACCACCTCTACTAGCACTACTATACTACTACAAGTAGTAGATCTGGGGTTTTTTTTTAGGTATTTTTCCACAGTGTTAGAGGTAGGCTTTCAATCAAAATGGTCAAACAATGATTGCACTCTGTGGGATTAGAACCTTCAACTTATAGATGCATCGGCACCAAATCGCCTTGCCTTGCCAAATATATACATGGATTGGGGGGGGGGTAAGATAAAGTGTGACAGAGACAGAGAGAGGGGGAGAGAGAGGGAGAGAAGGAGAGAGAGAGAGAGAGAGAGAGAGAGAGAGAGGGAGAGAGAGAGAGAGAGAGAGATGAGTGGGAGAGTGAGAGGTGGAGGAAGAAGCAGACAGAAAAGCAGACTGACAGACGGGCAAACAGCCAACCATCCAGCCATAGAAAGAGACAGCTAATAAGAGGAAAGAAAACTCGAAATGGAGAGAGAAAAAGAAATAGGAGAGACAGACAGACAGACAGACATACAGACAGACAGACAGACAGACAGACAGACAGACATACAGAATTGAAAGGTAATTAAAGAATTGGAAATAAAACTATTGCGTTAATTTTAAGGCTATGAATTGCAAAGAACTATCCAGATTTCGTAGAGGTTGAAATATCAATATCCATCCACATTATTTTTACCCATGTTGTACGAAACTTAGAAGACAACAATACAGGCTTTATGGGTTCGTTTGTTTGTCTAGTTATATGTTGTTTGCTTCTTTTTTTTCTTTCTCCAGGAAAAACTGTAGCTCGCAGAAAATGTAAAAGGTTTCTTTTTCTTTGGCTATGCAAACTGAATAGGTTTTTCATGAGTTTGGCCATAAATGAGCGATAAATATCTTTTTTTTTTCTTTAAACTAATGTTTATGTTTGCAAAACTAACGCAATAGTGTTACCTGTGAATCACAAAGCTATCCAGTGTCTAATTTGTTCCTATATAATAACTACTACTACTACTACTACTTCTATTACAACTATTTAATGAGCTCAAACCCAAACTCAAAAATAAACTCTGTTACTACTGCGTCTAGAAATTCATTTGTTGTTGGAAAACTAATTTGAGAAAAACAATACCTCTGTTTGAAATACCATATTTTAGCATTTAGGAGATAGAGCTTAGAATATTTTACTCCAGAACGTCAATTTTCGCGAGGAAAAAAATTCAAAACTGTGAGTGTTGGTATTATAACATGTTCATAGAAAAATTAAAAATATAAACCTTCTTTTTGCTGTGGGTAACAAAAAAGCCCTAGCGTGTTTACCAGGATTGTGAACAAACCCACACACGAACAGAAGGTGTCAAATCTGGGAACTTTGCAGGCAATTGTCACCTGAACCATCGCTTGCTTGAGAAAACAAACCCAGATTGTGGATGAAATAGAACACTCTCTCTTAGTAACTTTTCGCATTAATATTGCTAAGGTGGTACATGGAATATTCATAGTGGGTGTTCAAGTCACAGAGTTCATTATGCTCCTTGTCATTACGAGATACGATCTCTATTACTGTGTCCTGCGAAATGGGACTGCTCTTGTGTTTCACGATTAATAATAAATAATATATTGCATTTATATAGCGCGCTTCCATGAACTATCATGCTAAATGCGCTTAGCAATTTCCATCATCACAATTACAAAAAGCATAACCATATAATGTTGACACATGACAATATTAGATTCAAAAGTCACAAGGAATCGCTAGAGAATATATTCACAACATTAGTACAGGTTTTCTATTTCAATCATTAACAAAATGTAGAACGTTAGCATGTGTTTAAAAATTGTCATGAAAGGTGCCTCCCTTATGTTTTTTGGAATGTTGTAAAAAGATCGCTGAGCTATTGATTTATTATTTCTTTTTGGTACCACAAGGATGGTTATACCAACTGAATAAAATGAGGAAAACGCGTAAAATAACGAGAGTCCGTCTGTCCACAATCTCATAAACTTATAGTACTGAAATGACGGGTTAAAATTGTCGCCTTCATCAAGATCCTGTTAGCAAGCGGAATTAAGGGATTCGCTCCTTCTCAAACACAAGATGAAAGCAGCAGGGAAAGGCTATGAATATATTAAATTTCCTCGAATTAGAAACCCGTATTCTAAAAAAGGGGGAGGGTACAAAGAAAAAGAAAATGTTAATGAGAAAGTCTGCGGCGTTGGTTAGGAGAGGTGGGTGAGGGTATGAAAGGAAAAGATTGAAAGATTAACAATTGGAGATAACAATAGTAGAGACGAAATATTGTAAAATAAAACTATTGCGTTAATTTTAAGGCTATGATTTGCACAGAACTATCCGGTTTTCGTTGAGATTGAAAAATCCATCCACATTATTTTTACCCATGTTTTACGAAACTTAGAGCGGAGACACCAATACAGACTGTGTGGCTTGCTTTGTTGTTGTTGTTGTTGTTGTTGTTGTTGTTGCTATTGTTGTTGTTGTTGTTGTTGTTGTTGTTGTTGTTGTTGTTGTTGTTGTTGTTGTTGTTGTTGTTGTTGTTGTTCGTGGTGTCGGTGTTGTTGTTGTTGTTGTTGTTGTTTTTAGTTTTATGTTGTTTGCTTTTTTTTTTCGTTTTATTTTCAGGACAACTGTAGCTGGCAGTATATGTAATAGGTTTGTTTTTCTTCAGCTATGCAAACTGACTAGGTTTCTCTTCAGTTTTACCATAAATGAGCGATAAACATCTTTTTTTTTTTTAAACAAGTAATGTTTCTGTTTGCAAAACTAACGCAATAATGTTACAAGTGAAACAAAAAAGTTGTCCAGTGTCTTTTTGTTTCTATACAAATAGTACTATTTAATAAAGGCGAAGAGTGCACAGTGTTTAAATAAAAAGAGTAATAACAGATAAAAGACTTAGTAATAAAGGGGAAAAGTAATAAAGGAAGAAAAAAATTACGGGTCTGAAATAAAAGTAATAGTGCGTCTTGAATTAGCCAGTCAGTGTAACATTCAGCGCGATGTTTGCAAAGGGGAATAACTGCGGAATTTAGATGAATAATTGATTATGGTTCTTATCCTTCTTGTTGACACGAGAGATTGGGGGGAAAAAAGGAACCAATAAAAATTAATAATCGGTTAGACTATGGAGCAATGTCAGATATATAGAAAACAACAACAAAAGCAAAACATAAAAAATGTTACTTCTTCCAAAAAATATTTTCGATGCCATCATTATGGACACATTGATCGAAGCATACACTTACAGGTTTGAAAAAAAAAAGAGAAACGTTTTCACATTGAATTTAAGATATTGTGAATATCCCAGATTGAAAACAAACTTGATCTTGGTGCAGGTTTAATTTCCTTCGTCTTGTCCGGCTTATTCGTGATCAAACTTTTTTTTATAATTAATATTCAACGCATGCACGAACGACTTATTATTATTTTATATATCATTAAGCAGATTGAGATCAACAGAGAGAGAGAGAGAGAGAGAGAGAGAGAGAGAGAGAGAGACACACACACACACACAACACAAAGTACTCACCACCGTCTGTGGGGGTGCGCGGGCAGCCGTAGTAACGCGGACCTCTAGCGGGTGTGTAACCGTCTTGGCAGCATCCCTAACGG
>RQTK01000323.1:326697-345491 GCA_003991915.1 Elysia chlorotica
TCTCTCTCTTTCTCTCTCTCTCTCTCTCTCTCTCTTTCTCTCTCTCTCTCTCTCTCTCTCTCTCTCTCTCTCTGTCTCTCTCTTTATCTCTATTTCTGCACTTGTGATATGGGTATGGCATTGAAAGCCTTAGATTGAAGACGAGATGTATTTTATTCTATTTTCTTCTGTATACGAGTACCGTAACACAAACCACAAAACACGGCTTTTGTTATCTATTTCCTCTGTTGAATCGAATAAAGTTAATCATCTTTGCTCATTTTGAAAATGGTCTGTAGCAAAAATAACTATCTTTAAATCCACCAATCCGACAGACAAACATAGGTATTTACGCAAAGAGTCTATGTCGATGATAGATAATTCTCTGAAGTCCTGATTTAAAAATACACAGTAGTAAATTAATATACGAGCGCTAAATCTAAAACCCCGTCTTAGTGCATTTTATGATAATAAAAACCGCCTTTTATCGGGGTTGTAAGTTCATAACACTGTTGTTATTAATATATGTATCAAAGAAGAGTTTTAAATAAACGTACATAGGCCACGTTTCTTTAAATAAGAATTAATCGTGTTTGGCCACTTATTCTAGGGGGCAAGGGCACACAAGTGGCAGAGTGTTGGATTCTAATTAAAAGACTAACGGTTCGAATCCACAATCGAGAAAAGTATTAATTATTTATCTCATTGCGTTTCCTACTCGTATCATGTAAACGGGTGAGACAGGGGTCCTGGTATCAGGGTGATATAATTCTCAGACGTTAATCTTGTGACACGTTTCCGTTAATAAGTACTTTATGAGAATGTGACAGGAAGGTGAAACTATTTACTTTTAAAAACAACTATACCTCAGTTATACCACTTACACCCTTGTCAAACTGAGGGAGAAAGCTTTAATGAAAAGAAAGCGGAGGGGAGAAGGAGGGGAGGGAGAGAGAGAGAGAGAGAGAGAGAGAGAGAGAGAGAGAGAGAGAGAGAGAGAGAGGGGGAGAGGAGGGGGAGTGGGAACAGATAACCGAGCCCAAGAATTTAAAAAAAAACAAAACGACAGACTAACAAGCAGACACGAGATGCAGAAACTTTCTACATTCTTCTAGAACCAAGTAAAACTGAGAATATGAAGCGAGGTGGCTTAGTCGAACGCGGCTCCTAAAGATGGAAGTCTTGGGTTTGATTCCCGATATGACTGTCTTGTCCCCTTTTGGTCTTCTTTTGGCTAGGTCTATGCATGTACCTCTAGAACTAACTGTAGGTCTAAAAAGCTCTGATTTGTGTCAATAACACAATACTGAATTTGTGTGGCTGAGATAACACTGTTCTGGTAACTCTGTGGTTGTTGAGTTGAGTTGAGTTAAGTTGGCTTAACGTCAAACATCAGCACAATATAGGCTATATTGTGGACGGGCACCAAGACTAGCGTCTGACAATTTTATGTGCTGCCACACACGAGACAGGGCGGGGATGCACGACTCTTGTCTCAGTCGGTCACATTATACTGACACCGACCCAACCAGTAGGGCTCTAATCCGGACCTTTTGTGTCGGAAACCGGTGTTCTACCCCAGGGCCACCGCGCCCCTCTTCTGTGTTTGTATATAAGCAAAAACAATTGTCAGACATTCGCCTTGGGACATGTGTCGGTATACAATTTCCATTGGTAACCTTGAGGAAAGAATTTTTATGTCATTTTTAACCATTATGGTACCGCTTTAGTATGACTTTAAGCCTCCCGTTCTTTTGTCAAGAAAGGGGTTGTATAACTATAGATTTGCCGAGTTAAGGACTCTCTCTCTCTCTCTCTCTCTCTCTCTCTCTCTCTCTCTCTCTCTCTCCTCTCTTTGGTTAGGTTGGAGTCAGCATAATGTGACTGGCTAAGAAATGGAGTCCTGATTGCCGAGTACTCTTTCGTGTGTGGCGGCGCGTAACATTGTCATAGCCTTGGGGCTCATCGCCGTATAGCTTGGTTAGGAGACTAAAACTCAGAGAGAGAGAGAGATAGAAAGAGGAAAGAGGGGGGAGTTGGGAGATAGATAGATAGAGAGGGAGAGGAGAGAGATAGATAGATTCATAGAGATAGAGACGGGAGAGAGGATAAGAGATAGATAAAGAGAGAGGGGGAGTGAGAGGGACAGAGATAGATAGAGAGATGGATAGAGAGAGAAAGAGATAAATAGACGGAAAGAAAGCGAGAGAGGAGGGAAAGAGAGAGAAAGAGAGAGGGGGGGGGAAGAGACAGAGAGAAAAAGAGAAAAAGAAAGAGATAGAGGGAGATAGAAAGAAAGAAAGCGAGAGAAAAAAAATAATTATGGAGAGAGATAGAGAAAGAGAGAGAGAGAGAGAGAGAGAGAGAGAGAGAGAGAGAGAGATCGAAGGAAAGAAACAGACAGAGAGAAAGAGAGAAAGAGAGATTTTCTCTTACAAAGACATTTCTATCCCACAATACTACAGCGTTAATTTTTTAACTAATATCCATAAAATTAGAGGAGGACCATTAGATCTGAACACTTACCACAGCCGCCGCTGCCCCTCCTTGCAACATCACCTGGTTCTGTGTGGGCTTGGGATTACTTATTCCAGATAGGCTCCTTCCAGTTAATCCACAAGAAAAATTAATCCTTCACTCGAAGTTGATAATCTCCACACTTATCTTATACAACCGTTCGTTGTGTTAAAGAATATAACAGGTGCGTCGTTCAATCTCAGTAGGAAACCACATGCAACCAGTTCAAGTTAAGTTTTTATAACAACCATTATAGGGTGTCATCCATTGACGAAACAGGCTATAAATCTCATGGGCTCTCTTATAATGTTAAATAGATTGATCCTTCTCGGTGTTGAAATACACAAACTATAAATCTATATGCCCCTATCACGGGTTCGTCGTTATCATTATATGCTAGTTTAGTCTCAATCTTGAAGTTTTGTAAACAGTTGTTGCAACAAAATTATTATCACAGGCTTTGTATAGAACGCAGTTCTTGCAACACTAAGAAAGTCGAAACTTCTTTGCTCTCCAATCTAATATATTATCATAGGCTTTCTATAAGACACAGTTCTTGCAACAATAAGAAAGTATAAACTTTTCTCTGTGCTTCAATCTAAATAATTTAATATCATGGGCTTTATATTTAACACAGTTCTTGCAACACTGAGTAAGTGGAAACTTATCTGGTCTCAAATCTAAATCATTATCATAGGCTTTCTATAAAGCACAGTTCTTGCAACACAAAGTCGAAACTTCTTTGCTCTCCAATCTAGTTTACTATCACAGGCTTTCTATTAATCACAATTCTTGCAACAATAAGAAAGTATTAACTTTTCTGTGTTCTCCAATCTTAATTTATTATCATAGGCTTTCTATTTAACACAGTTCTTGCAACACTGAGTAAGTGAAAACTTCTGTGGTCTCAAAATGATATGAAATAATAATAATACTTATCTCAGTTCTCTCCAATCTAAATTATGATAATATTTCTATAATCTAGTGTAATCGTGTTGTGAGCTCCTCTCACCTCTCTCAGCTGACGCTCTGACAATATTATTCTAATTCTGATCTTCTCGCGCTGGGGATCAAACGGAGAACAGAGGACCTGTTTGTAGCCAGCATGACCTGTTGTTCTGATCTGAGCCCAAACCAGCTACGTTCACTGCATGTATCACTGTCTGTTGTTGTTGCTGCTGTAATTTATATTGCAGTCTTGCACGATTTACAATATAGTCCACCGTAACACAGTATGTAATCCAAGCGCCCCTGTTACATTGCCGCCTCTATATCCACTTCAATACTGGAACAAGAAGGCCCTTTGTGAAAGGCACTCGCTCTAGCTCTAGCCCCAAGATGTCAGTCAGCCCTGTCTGTATGCTCTGCAATGAATGAAAGAGAACCAGAAGCATCAATAGGTAGCCCAGTTAAAAAACCCAGTCAAGCATAGAACACTCGCTTTAAACCTTTTTTTTTTCATTGAACCAAATTTTGGATGCGTTTGTGTTAAAGACATTCCTTCTTCCACTTCAGGGAGAGCAAGAAAAGCAGCAACAAAAAACGACACTGAATGATTAAGTGTTCATTCTTTTTTTTAAAATTTTTTTTAAATTTTTTTTTTTTACAATTTTTTTATATGGATGTCTACAAAATTATACACGACCTGTGAAAGAAGATTGCATAGCCGCAAGCAATAATATTCCATTTCATTGTTGATATTAAGTCGGTTTTTCTGTTATACCTTAAAGTAAACTACACGTTGTATTACTTAAACAGAATTAAAAAGGTAATTCTTATCAATTATCAATAAATATATAATCAATAAAAGTCAATGTATACATGGCATTAAAGCTGACATCAAACTAATAAAAAAGGATTTCAAAACAATAAATGGATCAATAATAATTAAATAAACAAACAATAAAAACATAAATTGATAGACGGATAAGTTAATGAAAAAAAAAAGAATACAATAGAATCAGAGATATTTCACAAAATAACATAAACAGGACAAGCAGTATTTTCATTCCGATGATGAAAAAATATTTTCTTATTCAGCGTAAAGAAAAGATTGCTCCTGCTAAAAAAACCCACAAAACACACACACACACACACACACACACACACACAAAAACTTCGAAAGCCTGTATCCAACATCACAAGGCAAGCCCTGGAGTGGAACCCCCAAGGTAAACGCAAGGTCGGACGCACCGATGCTGAGATACAAGCCGCTAGTTCTGGTACTGCTAGTACATGGACCGAACTGAAGAGGACTAGCCAGAACCGAGTTTGGTGCAGGGGATTTGCTGCGGTCCTATGTTCCAGGGGGCGCGGTGGTCCTGGGATAGAACATCGGCTTCCGACACAAAAGGTCCGGATTCGAGCCCCGGCGATTGTACTCCCTACTGGTTGGATCGGTGTCAGTTTAATGTGAACGGCTGAGACAGGAGTCATGGCATCCCCGCCCTGTCTCTTGTGTGGCAGCGCATAAAATTGTCAGACGTCCGTCTTGGGGCCCGTCCACAATATAGTCTATATAGTTTTTATTTTGGACGTTAAACCACCTGAACAGCAACAAGTCCCTATGTTCCAAAAGGAATCACGAGGCTTAAACTAAACTAAACTAAACTTAACTTAACTTAACCTAACGTGAAGACCTGCATTTAACTTTTGAAGAGTTAGACTATACAGAAAAAAAATCAATTAATAACATCCCAGATACAAGATCAATAGTGATTGATTTTCTTGTTATCGTGGCATCTTGTCACTTCATTAAACTTTCATGGCATTGATTGAACCAGTGTTGTGCAGTGCCCACTCTATCCGCAGTGTCTTCTTTATAAAGAGACTCCTCTCTCTCTCTCTCTCTCTCTCTCTCTCTCTCTCCCTATAGTTCTCTCTCTAGCTATGTCTCTAGCTCTCTCTCTAGCTATGTCTCTAGCTCTCTCTATATTAACTCTCTCTCTAAGCTCTCTCTAGCCCTCTATCTAGCTTTCTATCTAACTCTCTCACTCTCTACCTCTCTCTTTAGCTCTATATCTAGCTATCTCTCTAACTCTCTCTCTAGCTATCTTTCTATCTAGATTCCTCTATATCTAGCTCCGTCACAAGTTCTCTCTCTCTCTAGCACTCTCTCTAGCCACTTCTCTATCCAACTCTATATCTAGCTCTCTCTCTAACTCTCTCTCTATCTAGCTCTCTCTCTAGCTATCTTTCTATCTAGATTCCTCTATATCTAGCTCCGTCTCAAGTTCTCTCTCTCTCTAGCTCTCTCTCTCTCTCTAGCCACTTCTTTATCTAGCTCTCTGTCTAGCTCTCTCTTTTGCTCTCTCTCTCTAGCTCTCTTCTAGGTATCTCCTCTCTAACTCTATCTCTATCTATGTACTTTGATTTCTACATAATTTTTCTCACACTTTTTTGACTAACATTGATTATACATTTGATGACTGGGCGGCATTATACAGACTTCATTGTGGACGGGCTTCAAGACTAACGCATGACACTTTCACACGCTGCCACACAAAACCAGTGTTGGGATACCATGACCCCTGTCTCAACCGGTCACAGCATACTGACACTGACCCAACTAGTAGGGAAAGAAAATCAGACACACACACACACACACACACACACTTTAAAGTCATTTGCACATTGACTTTTATTGATTATTTATTTATTGATAATTGATATAATTACATTTGTAATTCTGTTTAAGTAATACAAAGTATAGTTTACTTTAAGGTTTGACAGAAAAGCCGACTTAATATCAACTATGAAATGGGAAAAAATGGAGAAAACACGTATCGCTTGTGGCTATGTAATCTTCTTTGAAAGGTCGTGTATAATTTATAGACATCCATGTAAATGTGTAAAAAAAAACGATTACAACTCAATCATTGTATTTTTTTTTTTTTTTTTTTTTTTCGTGGATGTCTACAAAATTATACACGACCTTTCAAAGAAGATTACATAGCCGCAAGCAATAATATGTGTTTTCTCCATTTTTTCCCATTTCATAGTTGATATTAAGTCGGCTTTTCTGTCAAACCTTAAAGTAAACTATACTTTGTATTACTTAAACAGAATTACAAATGTAATTATATCAATTATCAATAAATAAATAATCAATAAAAGTCAATGTGCAAATGACTTTAAAGCTGACATCAAACTAATAAAAAAGGATTGCAAAACAATAAATGGATCAATAATAAATAAACAAACAATAAAAACATAAATTGATAGACGGATAAGTTAATGAAAAAGAAAAAAAAAGAATACAATAGAATCAGAGATATTTACCAAAATAACATAAACAGGACAAGTAGTCTTTTCATTCCGATAATGAAAAAATACATTTATTCAGCGTAAAGAAATGATTGCTACTGCTAAAAAAACACACACACACACACACACACACACACACACAACATTCGAAAGACTGTATTCAACATCACAAGGCAAGCCCTGGAGTGGAACCCCCAAGGTAAACGCAAGGTCGAACGCACCGATGGCGAGATAAAAGCCGCTTGTACTGCTACTGGTAGTACATGGGCCGAACTGAAGAGGACTAGCCAGAACCGAGTTCGGTGCAGGGGATTTGCTGCGGTCCTATGTTCCAGGGGGCGCGGTGGTCCTGGGGTAGAACATCGGCTTCCGACACAAAAGGTCCGGATTCGAGCCCTGGCGATTGTACTCCCTACTGGTTGGGTCGGTGTCAGTTTAATGTGACCGGCTGAGACAGGAGTCATGGTATCCCCGCCCTGTCTCTTGTGTGGTAGCTCATAAAATTGTCAGACGTCAGTCTTGGGGCCCGTCCACAATATAGCCTATATAGTGCTGATGTTGGACGTTAAACCAACTCAACAAGCAACAAGTCCCTATGTTCCACAAGGAATCACGAGGCTTAAACTAAACTTAACTAAACAGGAAGATCTGCATTTTAATTTTGAAGAGTTAGACCATACAGAAAAAAAATCAATTAAAAAAAATCCCAGACACAAGATCGATAGTGATTGATTTTCTTGTTATCGTGGCATCTTGTCATCTCATCAAACTTTCATGGCATTGATTGAACCAGTGTTGTGCATGGCCCACTCTATTCGCAGTGTCTTCTTTATAAGGAGACTCCTCTCTCTCTCCCTCTCTCTCTCCATATAGTTTTCTCTCTCTAGCTATGTCTCTAGCTCTCTATCTATATTAACTCTCTCTCTAGCTCTCTCTCTAGCCTTCTATCTAGCTTTCTATCTAGCTCTCTCACTCTGTATCTCTCTCTCTTTAGCTCTATATCTAGCTCTCTCTCTCTATCTAGCTCTCTCTAGCTATCTTTCTATCTAGATTCCTCTATATCTAGCTCCGTCTCAAGTTCTCTCTCTCTAGCACTCTCTCTCTAGCCACTTCTCTATCCAACTCTATCTAGCTTCAAAAGTCCCCTCTCTCTCTAGCCCTCTCTCTAGCCACTTCTCTATCCAACTCTATATCTAGCTCTCTATCTAGCTCTCTCTCTATCTAGCTCTCTCTCTAGCTATCTTTCTATCTAGATTCCTCTATATCTAGCTCCGTCTCAAGTTCTCTCTCTCTCTCTCTCTCTAGCACTTCTCTCTCTCTGCCTAGCTCTCTCTTTAGCTCTCTCTCTCTCTCTAGCTCTCTTCTAGATATCTCCTCTCTAACTCTATCTCTATCTATGTAATTTGATTTCTACATAATTTTTCTTACACGTTTTTTTTTACTAACATTTGATGACTGGGCGGCATTATACAAACTTCATTGTAGGCAGGCTTCAAGACTAACGCATGACACTTTCACATGCTGCCGCACAAAGCAAGGGTTGGGATACCATGACCCATGTCTCAACCGGTCACAGTATACTGACACTGACCCAACTAGTAGGGAAAGAAATTCACACACACACACACACACACACACACACATATATATATATTTAAAAAAAAAATTTTTTTTTTAACCAATCGTGGGTTTCGAACCATAGACCAGAGACCAGAGACCTCTAATTTGGGAGACCTACTCCCTACCACTTACGCCAGTGGGTCCCCAGGTCACTGAGACAATGAAACAAAGGCCCATCATACACATTACACGATTGTATTCAGGTAAAGGCAGACCAATCCGTTAGTTCAACATTGGCACTCCCACCAACACACAGCCATTCCCAACACGGCCAGATCAACAGACCGATCTACTGATTGGTATCGATCACTCATCGCGATCTCTTGACCCGGTGTTCTTTCACAACACACACACACTCACACACACACACCCACACATTCACCCACACACATACACACACCCACTCAAAGATAAAAAAAAAAAAAAAAAAAAAAAAAAAAAAAGGACAAAAGACCGACATAAAATAAAATTAGGCCTAGTAACAGGTTCTGAGCAATATAGTTTAAAACTACACATGTCTATTAATAGACATCTATGCTTAATACTGTATACAAAGAAAGAAAAAAACAGCCACCCCCAATTGGTATAGCAATTGGCTAACATTCCGTAGATCACCGGTTCGATTCGATCCCGCGGCAGGGTCAATTAATTTGTCTTGTCGGATTTCGTCCTCTACTGGTTGGGTCGGTGTCAGTATAGTATGACCGCTTTAGTCGAAATCCTGGAAGCTGGGCTCTGTCTTTGTCGCAGCACTTAAAATCGCCAGACGTTATTTTTGGGAGCAGTCGCCGTTAAGTATCTCCCTAGGAAACTGGTTTAACTAAGAGAGAGAGACAGATGGATTGATATATAGATTGAGAGAGAGTATTATTGTGAGAGATGCAGAAAAGAGAGAGAGAGGGACTGGGAGAGAGAGAGAGAGAGAGAGAGAGAGAGAGAGAGAGAGAGAGAGAGAGAGAGAGAGCTGATGGCATAGACGTCTAAAATAGTTGAATCTCTATAAAGCTGTGGCACCCTATTAAGTTCACGAAATCGCTGGCGATAAGGCACTTCCGTGAAAGTAATAAAAGTTGTAAATGCAGGCGCTAAGATAAGAAATAAGTGCGTAAAGCGTTATGTACAAGAGTCCGCAAAGAGCTGTATTGGTAATTTATTTATCAAAACAGAGGGTTGGTTGCAGTAGTGAATCTTTCAGGGTTATACTTGAGTGTGTGCTTACATATAGTGCACGGCGGTAAAATATTTTGCCTTTCCACGACAGAATTAACGAATTAACAATTAACAATTAACAAGTTTTATCTTGTCCTTTTCATCGTCTTTCTCTCTCTCTCTCTCTCTCTCTCTCTCTCTCTCTCTCTCTCTCTCTCTCTTGGTCTCTTTCACTTTCTTTCTTCCTCCATCTTTACCTCTCCAACCTCTCTCGATCTGATCTACCTCATTTCCATTCTCTGTTTTTGAATACACCCCTCTCCATTTGTCTCTTTGTGACTCTCTCTCTCTCTCTCTCTCTCTCTCTCTCTCTCTCTCTCTCTCTCTCTCTCTCTCTCTCTCTCTCATTCAACCTTTCTCTCTATCTCTTTCTTTTTCTCTCTTTATCTCTCTCTCTCTCTCTCTCTCCCTCTTTTCAACCTTTCTCTCTATTTCCCCCTAAGTCTCTTCTTTTTGTCTCTTTCTGTCTTCTCTGGAGCATTGTCCTCTAGATTATATTATCCTTTCTTTATCTAGCTGTCTATGTCACTATCCGCATGTGTCTTCTCCTCCCCCCCCCCCCCCCCCCCCCTTACTTCTCCCGCCACACATACATACTGTCACCTCTTTCTATTGAGTCTCACACATTCTTCTTCCCATTGAGCTTCGTCTCACACTCAGACAATTAGAGCCCTTGTGAAAACGAGACTCATATGAACAACGTAAACGATACGTAAGGGAATTTTCACACACGTCCAATCATATCTCTGTCCTAGGCTTTCGGAACCAATCAGCGATCTCGGAAAAAAATACCTACGAGACGTAATTAAGTCATCCATTATTGATGTACTAATTCGCAAACTCTCTAATATTCTCCAAAGGCTACAGTGTGGCGACCAGTGGTCAATGTAAGCCAAGCAAACAGTGATAATGACAGGGCTCCCCAGTCTGCCGACCATACAAATAACAGAGGCCAGGTCCACTCAAGCAAAGCTAATTGAAGTGTCCGGCCTCGGGCCACCCGCCCACAAGGCTTCCTGTGGTCAGTGGAGCTATTGTCCACTCTGAGCTCGGACAAATCCACGGTTATGCAAGGCGGTTCTTTAACAGGTGCGATGACTGTACTAGCTGTTGTACAATGTATCGGTTACTGAAGTCCATAACCGAATATAACCGGAATCGATAGTAGTTGTACACGACACATCGGCAACAAAAACAAAACAAAAAAATGAGGGAGAGAGATAGAGAGATAGATAGATAGATAGATAGATAGAGAGATAGATAGATAGATAGATAGATAGATAGATAGATAGATAGATAGATAGATAATTCTCCCGCCACACATACACACTGTCACCTCTTTCTATTGAGTCTCACACATTCTTCTTCCCATTGAGCTTCGTCTCAGTCTCACACTCAGACAATTAGAGCCCTTGCAAAAACGAGGCTCATACGAACAACGTAAACGAAGACGATACGTAAGGGAAACTGTCATCCACGTCCAATCATATCTCTGTCCTAGGCTTTCGGAACCAATCAGCGATCACGGAAAAAAATACCCACGAGTCGTGATTATGTAATCCATTATTGATGTACCAATTCGCAAACTCTCTAATAATTCACCAAAGGCTACAGTGTGGCGACCAGTGGTCAATGTAAGCCAAGCAAACAGTGATAATGACAGGGCTCCCCAGTCTTCTGACCATACAAATAACAGAGGCCAGGTCCACTCAAGCAAAGCTAATTGAAGTGTCCAGTCGCCGGCCACCCGCCTACAGGGCTTCCTGTGGTCAGTGGGGGTATTGTCCACTCTGAGCTCGGACAAATCCACGGTTATGCAAGGCGGTTCTTTCACAGGTGCGATGACTGTACTAGCTACTGTACAATGAATCGGTTACTAAAGTTCTTAACCGAATATAACGGTAATCGATTATGTAGTTGGACAAGAAGCAAAAACAACAAACAAAAAACAAACAAACAAAAACTTTGCCGAGTAGGATCTCACTAGTCAAACCTAGGAGAGAGATAGAGAGAGAGAGAGAGAGAGAGAGAGAGAGAGAGAGAGAGAGAGAGAGAGAGAGAGAGAGAGAATTGACTCTAGAGGAGAACTCCAAAGGCTCCTTTCAGAAATACTCTTAAAGCATAATAATCTTTGCAGTATGGTGTTTTTTTTTCTGATTGTATTTTCCAATGTTCCCAAAGAACTTTTTTCAACATAATAAGATGATTTATTATAAGGTATAAACACGACAGTAGGTGTCCAATATTGAGTTAGAAATGTGATAAAATCAAACATTTGTATTTTCTCTTGGATTTGTTTACATTAAACATTGGCGTTTTCTTTTACATTTGATGACATTAACACGCAATGATGTTTTTCATTCAGATCATTACGTAGGGTGTTTACGGTAATCGTAGATACACCCTGTACATGGACATGGGTGAGATGGGTGAGATAATGCACAGCATTGGCATACATTAAATCATAACACCTTACTCATCTAACACCTTTAATAACTTTCAAGAGCCAGTAAAGGAGTACACGTACCTTTATGGGTAAAGCAGATAAAATCGAAAGCGAAAGAACAGTTATTAATCGAATCATAAAATACAACCCATAACCGGTTTCTCCGAACAGAGGAATCGAGTCGGCCTGTCAAAGGTGGCGGGTTAAAAGCAGAGCAGACAATCTTACGACCAAAATTGCATATTTTTAACCTGCTTTCTTCCAGATTTTGCCTACACATCTGGACACTAATATGGATTGATCGAGTTGGCAGCTCTGTACGTTTTCAGTAAGTTGACCTCAGAACGAGTAGAAGAGAGCTTGCGATAATGGGATGTATAGCGAAAAGCGGACGGTAGGTTAAAAAAAACAACAAGAAAGATATGTACCAGCATCCAACGATATCTCTACAAAAGATTTATGTAGCCAATGATCGATCTGAAAATTGGAAAAACCTGTGCCAACTAAGGGCGTTATTAGGTTATCCGCGATCACCGTGTTGTTGGCACGGACTGTATTGAATGGTGAACAAATTATTTTCAGGACTATGAAGAAGATAGCCCACTCAGCAACCAACACCCAGCACCATTTGTTATCCATAGGTTGCCTCATTAACCCTACATACACTGGACTAATGGACTCACTCACTGCCTGAGGGCTTGGACCCATAGATGGAGAGATAGGTGAACAGAAGGGGTTAAGTAAGGCTGGTGTATATATAGATGGATTAAGTTATTAATAGCTCACCGAATAGACAGATAGATATATAGATAAAGTTGTTTGCGAGGGAAAAGTAAAAGAGGTAATGTTGTTATTAGATTGTTTTGTAGATATTGAGAATGTAGACGGGAGAATAAATAAATGGATAAGGTTATCAATTGATCATAAAATGAATATTATAGATGATATGAGTTGAGTTGGTTTAACGTCTAACATCAGCACTATATAGGCTGTATTGTGGACGGACGTCTGACAATTTTATGTGCTGCCACACACGAGACAGGGCGGGGATACCATGACTGCTGTCTCAGCCGGTCACATTAAACTGACACCGACCCAACCAGTAGGGAGCGGAATCGCCGAGTATAGTATTATAGATACATAAAGTTATACAAACAGAAAAATATACGAAGGGCAGTAGTTATGTATAGACGGGTGTATAAAAATCGTTAATCATCCCCTACAGCACAAAATGGACATATTGTTACATTAAGTTATATGCATAGGGAAAGCAAAAGAGGTAACGTTCAGCTAGGTTAAGCTTTGAAAGAAACAAAGAAAATTGTGCATAGATATACGAGCAACATCAGTAATTTTGACATCAATTACAAGAAAACACTAATGACAAATGTAAGCACAAATGACAACTTATTTCCCCATCTCTCTATCCCCCCCCCCCACTACATTGTAATTATTAATAAAATGGTAAATAATATATAATTGATATATAAATAGAACAAGGGTAGTAAATCAATAAATTTATAAAGTGACAAATAGACGCCTAGGTAAGTAGGTGATTAGAGAAAAAGAAAGAAAATAATAATTATCGGAAATAGTTGAAACAGACATGTTAAGAGTATGCATATTTATGGATAGATGGATATGTAGAGAAATGTTAGAAGTGGAGACATACAATAAGTATACAAATATAGATATATCGACAGGATCGATCTATTGGCTGATCGAGAGAGGGAGGAAGAGAGAGAGAGAGAGAGAGAGAGAGAGAGAGAGAGAGAGAAAGAGAGAGAGAGAGAGAGAGAGGGAGGGAGAGAGAGATAGATAGATAGATAGATAGATAGATAGAGAGAGAGAGAGAGACCTTGGAGAGGTAAAGATAGCGGAGGAAAAAGAGAGAGGGAGAGAGAGATAAATAGATAGATAGAGAGAGCGAGCGAAAGGGAGAGAGAAAATAGACAATACATGAGAACTCCAACCTCTCCTTTCAGACCTACTCTTTAAGCATAGATTTAATAATCTTTGCAGTATGGGGTTTCTTATTGCATTTCCAACTTTTGTAGAGAACGTTATCAACATAATAAGATAATTCATTATAATCTATAAACCCGACAAGTGGCGTCCAGTATTTTAGCGGGTAATAATGAGTTAGAGATATGATAAAATCAAACATTGGCACTTTCTCTTGAATTTGTTTAAATTAAAAATTGGCATTTACTTTTATATTTCATGAAATTAAAATATGTTCCGTTTTTCATTCAGATCAATCCGTAGGGTGTTTACGGTAATCGTAGATACACCCTGTACATGGACATGGGTGAGATGGGTGAGATAATGCACAGCATTGGCATACATAGATAGATAGATAGAGAAAGAGAAAGACAGGCATATTATGAGATAGATAGAGATCGGTAGGGAGAAAGAAAATTAACATGAAACGCAATCCACGATTAACTTACTAACCCACTTTTTGAAGAGCAGTCAACTGTTTTCATAATACTAATAGTTTGACTGCGGACTCGGTGACCATTACAGTGGAAGAAACACGTTCACGGCTTTTAGGGAGGGAGGGGGGGGGTGTTGGACTAACTGTCCTGAGAACTCGAGTGGCAGAGCGTATATCCCCAAATCCGGAGGTCCGCGGTTAGAAAATCGCGTTGATTGGATTGTTGTCGAAGTTGAGTGTCAAGATGTCACCGTCTATGACAGAAGTTATCGTATCCCCGCATTGTCTCTGTGTGGCAGCATTTAAAATTGTCAGCCATCTTTGACAGTTTAGGCCCGAAGAAGCACATAGACTATAAATGTATAAGACAAAATTGTTATCGGATTTTGTGCTCATGTACACAATTGCCCCAAGAGCATAGGAATGGCATATATAGTTCAGCACTAAGTATAAACAGAAATATCTGATTCATTTCCGTATCGCGTCAACTTATGTTTGGGCTAAAAAAAGGATCAGAGAAATTTTCTTCCTGCGTGAAGATACTTGCATATAAATTATTCATAATGATGTATTTTTCTTTCAAGGCTACAACCGCACTTAACTATTTTTTTAAAAAATCTGTCAGTAAAGAATCAAAATTTATTGGGTATTAAAACGTTGCTTTGGTGGCTCTATTTGTACGCTGTAATACGCATCAATATTGTGTATGTTGACATCTCAATTTTGAGGATGCTCATCCTAAAAAAGAAAGATTTGACGTTTTAATTTGATTTAAAAGATTTCAATTGGAAAGTAGTTGAAAAGCAGGCGTAGTAAGCAATTTCTCTTGGGTGTACTTTCAATGTGATAGAACATTTCATGCTACAGACTAGATTCACCAGCCTCTGCGCCAAGACTTTGTAAAGGGGTTGGTTATTAAGTTTTGCCAAGGGCTATGCGCAGTTCTTGATATTGAATAGGGACCGGTGATTTAAGAACCTTAGCCCAGCCATAATTATACAACACTGCCATAGTCCACATGTTCTCTAGAGATCAATGTAGTTTAAGCAGTAAAGTTTTGTGTGTGACATTTTTCTCAAACTAGATTATGTAAAATTAATATGTCGCCTAAATATTTGAATTCACCCTTAACCTGAACGATCCGACAATTCAAGGTCAACAAAATTTCCATAATATAGTTGCGTCTTTTAAAACGTTGATTTTGTTTTGGAAGAGAAACAATTCAACATGTTTTTAGATATTCAAACTATGACTCTGTTACTGCAGAGTTGCATATTCTGTTCCAGATTGCTCAGGAGTTTGCCCTCTAAATAGTCATATGGCAAAGTGGTTGTCGAAGAGTAGGGCATTTCTTTAGATTGAAGTATATTTTATGTCATTGATTTTGAGATTGAACAGTGTATGAGAGGGTATACTGCCATGCGAAACAATCATTTTCTTGAGTAAAGACCCATACAGTAAGTGAATCTAAATTCACTCTGAATTGTCTATCCAAAATAAAATAATGATTGATTTGGGGTATTCGACCTATAAAGTAAATAATTATAAAAATGTGAATAAATCTCATGGTTCCATGTCGTATCACAGGCATTTTCAAGGTCGGTCAATGAATACAGCGAAAACCTGGTAAGAGCCTCTTTAAAGAATTTCAAACCTTTCTAGATGGTCTATATAGTATTTTGTTTGTCTAAAAATCACCTCGCTTTACGACAAGAATACCCAGAACAATCTGGCATTGAGCATGCCTTCACAACACAGCTCGTTAAAGCTGTAGGTGGCGCACAGTTGGTAGGATTTGATGGTATTTTGTTTGCCTGAAGGACAGTAGTAACCGTTCCCTCCTTTCAAGAAGAAAAAAAAGCCACTTTCACAACGAAGGTTAAACAAATGTTCTTATTACATTGAGACACTAGTCTGTGGCATATATGTTAGAAACTGGTAGTAAATATAGTAAATACCGTCTGGCCCTGCAGCAAAATCGCTGGACTCTTTCAAAGACACTGTAAGCTCTAAAAAGAATTCGTGGTTAATATAAGATTCACGATGTTCTTGTAGCTGGTCTGTTTTTGTTTTGACTTGTTGGATGACCTACCACGCCGTTCCGTTTACTTTCTCGCACCCCATCGCTCCACGGCGATCTTTAGAGTCTTTGGAGTGAAGCGGATAGGACCACATGACTTCTTTTTCATTTATTTTATCAAGGGAAGGAGGGAGGAGGGGGGGGGGCGCATTACATTCAGAAGAGTCGAAGGGGTATGGAGGACATCACAAAGGATACTATTATTAAAATAAAGAAGGAGGAGATATATGTACTCTATAGAGGGAGGGAGATACTTATTTCTCACTCTCCGGGTTTAACGTCTCCTAGGTTCCCCTGGGGGATCCTATACGGCGACAGGCAGGAGATGTGAATTGGAAAAGGTTCTTTTGTAATTCGGGAGTCGCTTGTGTAGAGGGTGGAGACTCATGTGGCATCTCTAATTGTCTCCTCAAAATTCGCCAACGCCCCAAAACGATGGAAAGTAGCCAAAGTGGCCCACAGTCCTGATGCGGATGACGTCTCTATAGATTCTCTATAGAGGGTGGGAGAGAACTATCTCCCTCTCTCCGGGTTTAACGTCTCCTAGGTTCCCCTGAGGGATCCTATATGGCGAGCGGACGACGTCCTGGACTTGACTAGTATACAGTTTATCTCGATTCTGCTGCATCAGCTAACCTTGGCTTCGTAGCCGGAGAATCAAGTTTGCGGATTTTCCCTCTGAAGAATGCCCTACGGAAGCGCTGTAGGAGCAGTCTTTGTCCCAGCTCTCGAGGTCTTCGCAATGGTTCGATGCTTAATGTTTGGGATGAATTGAACAGCTAAAACCGCGCTTGTATGTACAAAGATTACGCCACAAGGTTTAAGATAAATATGTTGTAAATCTAGGTCTGTCATAACGCGCTGAAGTCTCACCGAGGAAAAAAAACTGCTTTGTGCAACGCAAACGACCTCGAACCTTCATAAAATAATTATACTATGCAATCATGCAGATCGTAGTTCTGCCTGTCTGCCTGTTGCAAAAACTGCATAACTGCCAAGCCTAATCCACAAAATCGTATTGGTGCGCTTCCTTCACACCACAGCTTTCTATTAATAGAATACTTGTTATTTTTTTTAATTTCTTGGTGTTATAGACACCTCCATACAAGAATAATATGTTTATAGTGATTTGTAATATGTTCTTGTGCGAAATAGCTTTGTTGTAAAAAATGAATAAAAAAAAATTAATATCTGCTTCACACTTATTTGGATTCTGAAGAAGGTCACCCCTAGTTCTGTCTCCCAGATTCCCAAGAAGGATACTATAGGACTATCCCAACTAAAAAACTAAAAACTAACGTCTGAAAATTTTACTTGCTGGCACACACGCAAGGCTATGCGGCGATACCTGGACTAATGACCCAGTCGGTCACACCATACTGACATACTGACACCGTACTGACCAGAAGGGGGCGAAATCGCACAAATTAATTTTGTATTATAGCGGGTTTTGACCCGCGGACTTCTTAAATGGGAGACCAACGTTCTACATACAACTTGCGCCAGTATTCACCCAATTTACATGTATTAATCCTGGCGTAAGTACTGCTACTGTTGAAAGACTGGTCCAATCAGAAATATAGAGTGTTTACTCTTCACAACTAGGTCGTAGCTGTTATTTGCGGGGAACTAACTGGCGCAATTGGTAGAGCGTTGGTCTCCCAAACCAGAGGTCCCTGGTTCGAAACCCAAGATCGATCAAAAATTGATTTGTCGATTTCGTTTCCCTACTGGTTGGGTCGGTTTCAGTATAATATGACCGGCTGAGACAGGAGTCATGGTATTCCCGCATCTCTCGTGTGAGGCAGCGCATAAAATTGTCAGACGTAATTCTTGGGGTCCGTCCACAATATAGCCTATACATTGCTGATGTTGGAGGTTAAACCAACTCAACAAAAATCAACAAGTTTCTGTGTGGGAGCACATAAAATTCATTTGTCACGCGTTATGTTTTTGACCCGTCCACAATATAGCCTATATAGTATTGACATTGGGCGCTGAGCAAACAAAACAAAAAACCCACTTTACAATTATTTGACGAAAGTGGCACATTTTGACACTTGTTGGGTTGGCAGCCATGCTACTGTGGAATGCCTGATCCATTCAGACACAGACAGACACTGTGTACTATTCACAAAAAGTGCCTAGATTCCAGCTCTTACTGGATGTCTTGCCATGTCCACAGCGATAACAGATGACATAATAAAGACCTTAGACAGGGGCATGTTTGATATTTC
>RQTK01000323.1:345518-368570 GCA_003991915.1 Elysia chlorotica
GTGGGGGGGGGCGGTGGCGCTGTGGTAAAATACCGGCTTCCGACGCAAAAGGTCCGTGGTTTGAGCCCTGAAGATTTCGCTCCTTACTGATTCGGTCTGTGTCAGTTTAATGTGACCGGCTGAGACAGAAGTCATGGTATCCCCGCCCTGTCTCGTGTTTGGCAGCACATACAATTGTTAGACGTCAGTCTTGGGACCCATCCACAAAATAGCTTGTATAGTGCTGACGTTTGACGTTAAACCAACGCAACTACAACTGCACAAGGCCGTAAATACTACGGCGCGGTAGCTCACGACTCGCCTTCTTCATCGCATGTTGTTACGAGTCGTAAGCGACCGGAAGGTTGTACTTGTACTTACGGCACCATAAGTCTAGGAGCGCAAGACGCAAGACGCCAATGCCAATTTCATCACGTATCGACCTCATTTCGTTATTGGTTTCGTCAACGCAAGGTCTCTGTTGGCAGTAAAAAAACGGGCGGGTGTCGTGTAAGGAAGCCAGAAAGATTATCATTCTCTATCTTGCATTTCTTTTCAAGTGATTGATCAATACACCTCAGGTATGCGCTACAGTGGCTATGAAAAGACAGGGTCGGCGTTTCTTGTTGATCTGACCTTGCAGCTTTTAGCGTTTATCTGATGTAATTATGAGATACGTTCATGTGTGACTGGTAGTAGTAGTAGTAGTTGTAATAGTAGTAGTAGTAGTAGTAGTAGTAGTAGTAGTAGTAGTAGTAGTAGTAGTAGTGGTGTAGTGGTAGTAGTAGTAGTAGTAGTAGTAGTAGTAGTAGTAGTAGTAGTAGTAGTAGTAGTAGTAGTAGTGGTGTAGTGGTAGTAGTAGTAGTAGTAGTAGTAGTAGTAGTAGTAGTAGTAGTAGTAGTAGTAGTAGTAGTAGTGGTGTAGTGGTAGTAGTAGTAGTAGTAGTAGTAGTAGTAGTAGTAGTAGTAGTAGTAGTAGTAGTAGTAGTAGTGGTGTAGTGGTAGTAGTAGTAGTAGTAGTAGTAGTAGTAGTAGTAGTAGTAGTAGTAGTAGTAGTAGTAGTAGTGGTGTAGTGGTAGTAGTAGTAGTAGTAGTAGTAGTAGTAGTAGTAGTAGTAGTAGTAGTAGTAGTAGTAGTAGTGGTGTAGTGGTAGTAGTAGTAGTAGTAGTAGTAGTAGTAGTAGTAGTAGTAGTAGTAGTAGTAGTAGTAGTAGTGGTGTAGTGGTAGTAGTAGTAGTAGTAGTAGTAGTAGTAGTAGTAGTAGTAGTAGTAGTAGTAGTAGTAGTAGTGGTGTAGTGGTAGTAGTAGTAGTAGTAGTAGTAGTAGTAGTAGTAGAGAAGAAGAAGAAGAAGAAGAAGAAGAAGAAGAAGAAGAAGAAGAAGAAGAAGAAGAAGAAGAAGAAGAAGAAGAAGAAGAAGAAGAAGAAGAAGAAGAAGAAGAAGAAGAAAAAGAAGGAGGAGGATACTCGTTCATGCATTACACAAGCGCAGTCGTGGGAAATGGGCGTATTGTAAAATGAAACACTTTGCATAAAATTAAAAAAAAAACACCACCCAATACAAATAAGAAAAAAAGCCCAAAGAGAATAATTAAAAAATGCAATTGAATGAGAACACATTGATTTAGATCTAGATATTATATTATGTTGAGGTAAAGTTCTCTAGAGTTTGCTTTGTAGTGGTGAACGCCTAGATCTAGATCTAGGCCTACATCGTAAATCATGTACTCAAACACGACTTATGGCTTTAAGATGTCTAGTTTTAAAAGACGACAAGTCTTTGCTACACGATTGCAGTAAAATTACGTGTTATAGAAACCAGGCATTATTGAAAACTTAGTTAACTCTATGCGAATTGAGATGTAATAAATTAATAGACAAACATTGCGCGGTTTAATTCGAGCCATATTACGCATTATGCCGATGCTTTGATTTCTGAAATATAATTTTTTATTTACTTTTTGGTTTTATATTAAAATAACAGGAACACATAACATAACCTAGATACATAAATTATAATTTACAACGTCTTAGTTTTCGTTTTAAATATTTCTTTTCAAAACCATTTTTTCGTTATCCTTAGAACATTTAGTTTACGTAAGTATAAATAACTCTGTAACGAATACTTAAGCGACTGATCTTTACTGTTTAAAAAGTCATTTGTTTCTGCCAGTCTTCAATCAATGAATCCAATTACATGGAATGTTTATGTCAAACTCCGCAAACTTATACACCGCAGTAGACCTATTTGTTGTTCGGTTTTTCAACGTCGAGCGTCAGCAACTAGACTATATCGTGGATGGGTCCCAGGACTAACGTTCGACATTCGTACGTGCTACTACAGTTAGGGATTTATTACCAAATAATTTAAATGTCCTGAGGTGAGATTTAAAAGGTTTTATGAGCAGTTTGAGTAATTAATTTAGATATAACGGTATGATGAGATTCTATATGTGCGGTACAATCATCAACACAAAAACCGCAGAGATTGGCAGTTAGGTTATAACATAAACAAAACCATTAGGAATACCAGGTCCTGCTCCTACATAATTATGTTATAGGCTAGACTTTTCATTGCGTTTTTCTAAAAATAAAAGCTTAAAAATGTAGATGAAACGTTTTTACGCCAGATCACGACGTGTGACGGATTCTAAAAGTTACATGGTCGTACAATGTATTTTTTGACGTAAGAGATTAAAATAGTCATTACACACTGGCCCTAAACAGGTTGTAACAACAAGCGTATCATAGAAAAGAACTTGCCTACACAGACAACTACTCACTGTGAATCCAACACACAACATGTCGCTCACACGCAAAAATAAAAATAAACGTAATGACATAGCCTACTTTATCGTGCACGCTTCAATGCGCATAATTATCGCCAGCAGTGATATTTTATTTATAGACTAGATAGGCAACGCAACGCGTCGGTCATGAGACAGACAGGAAGCTCTCGCAAGTTAAGATAAAACCCTCACTCCAAGAACCTTAGTTTGCATTTTTCTTGGCATAATTTGGCATTTTTTTATGTCCCAAATGGCATAATTTTGCGGGTAGAGTTTTATTACTATACCGAAAGTCAGCCAGCAGACAAATGGGGGTCTAATCGTTCAACAGCATGAGCCCGTCTATATTTTAAGGTCAATGGTCGCTGGCTATTAGTTTTCACTGGGCACAGCATGTCATTAAGATGTATAATGTACTATCTAATTTCTAAAACACTCTAAAATTTTGTACATTAAAAATAAGAAAGTATTTTATACAATTGAGGTGACGAATAGTTTGGCGCGTTGAGTGTGTTGAGTTGGTTTAACGTCCAACATCAGAACTACATAGGCTATATTATGGACAAGCCCCAAGACTGACGTCTGACAATTTTAAGTGCTACCACAGACGAGACAGAGCGGGGATACCATGACTACTGTCTCAGCTGGTCACATTAAACAAACACTGACCCAACCAGCAGGGAGCGGAATCGCCAGGGCTCGAACCACGGACCTTTTGCGTCGGAAGCCGATGTTGTGCCCCAGCGCCCCCACATAGTTTGACAGTAGATATACATGGTAGTAAACAGAAAATTGACTTCCGACTGTAATGTTGATCTCTGCCTATTATTATTTCAAAAATTGCCCACTGCATGGCTGTCCCTCAGTAAAAAGTGAGAGAGTCGGTTTCTGAACGTCCAATGTCAGCACTATTTAGGCTATATTGTGGACGGGCTCCAAGACTGAGGTCTGACAATTTGATGTGCGTGTCTCCAGACAGACAGACAGACAGACAGACGGACAGACAGAGAGAGAGAGAGACAGACAGAGAGAGAGTGCGGGGATACCATGTCTACTATCTTATCAGGTCACATAATATACTGACACCGACACAATCAGCAGGGGGACAAATACATTTTGACTAATCATGGGTTTCGAGCCAAAGACCTCCAGATTGTGAGACCAACGCTCTACCATACCCATTGTAGTAACTCACAGGGCAGGACAGGTATGGTTCGACCCCGTGTGGTGTGAAATTCACGGCCAATCCACCGGACAACAAAGAACTTTCTCCAACAGAGATCCAACAGTCACGTAATCTTTACGCATCACGGGATTAGAACCACGTCAGTCTCTGTGTTTTTTAAGACAGTTTAATGGAACTGTCTTTGTATAACTTACAGTTAAACCCGGAATCTAATCATTCTCAGAAAATACCTTGAAAAATCTAGTATTCTTTTTATTTTCAAAACAACACAAAGGGTTAATCGTATATATTATATTTAACTAAATGAGCTTTACTTACATAATGTTCTTCTTACCCATTAATTTCGAAGGGCGCCCTCTATTCGTGGAATTCTAGGAAAAATAATTATTACTGTAATGTGCGGTTCCGCTTCCATCACTGTTTCTCATGTTTGTTTAGTAAATGATTCTTGATGATGGGGGGCATGGCCTTATTGAACATACGTAAAATGGTATAACATAATTATCTTGGCAAGTACTTGAAACAAAGGCCATACCCACCATCATAAAAAGTGCCCACTATGTTTAAGTGAAAAGTTTTTAGACTTAAATAAAATACCCCCTAATTAAAAGGAAGGACATTCTATCCGTCTGTACGCACAGAAAAAAAATATCTACTGAGGTCCGAACCTTTGACTTCCTGTTCTGGCGTCAAGTGTAATATCAGCTGAGCTGTAAGTTACACGTTTACTACAAAATAACTTGAGTTTAACTAACCATTTCTAAAATATTTTATATGTTATCATTGGTTGGTTTATTGGTGTATACAATCAGTTACGAGGCTTCATCGCGGACGGGTTCCAAGGCTAAAGTCTGATAATTTTCGTGCTGCTACATTGTACTGAAGCACAGCGGGAAGTCCATGACTTCTGTCTCAAGGTCTCACCTGCTCGACTAGTAATAGTAATGACACTGACCCAAAAGGTAGGGTTCGAAACCAGACAAATTAGTGTAAAATATACCTGATCGCGGGCTCCAACTTGGAACCTCTTTCTAAAAGTTATACACTGGTATATTATAAATACATACGAGTTGAAGTGCATGGCTTGAACAAGGTTTGGGGCCTGATAACTAAAACCATGAGACGTGGAAAGAACTGATAAGAGTTTTATCAAGTATTCATTCCAAGTTCTCAAGTTGGGGTTCGATCTCAGAGAGTGGGATAGATAAGACTTTGAAAGGCACTAGGGGCCGTAAGTACAATGTCTCGGTAGCTTACGACTCGTCGTACGCCTTCTTATTCTTGTATTGTTACAACAAGTAGTAGGAGTATACGGCGTTGTACTTACAGTCTTAGATCTACTAAGGCAGCAGGGCTGTAAAAATTGTGTAGATCTATGGTAGTAGAGCTGTTGTAGTCTACCTGTAATTGTATGGGACTTGAGATCGATGAACGCTTTTGCTTTGATCATGGCATGTATACCAGGGAGAAGTAATAAATACTCATGCCAAAAGCGAGAACTACATACATAATTAAGATAATTAAAAATTAATGTATAAAACAAAAATCATCCTACAATATTTTCATGTGAGAGCCTGAGACAGGAGTCCTGGTGTCCCCGCAATGTCTCTGTGTGGACGCACATAAAATTATAAGACGTCAGTCTTGGGGCCCGTCTACAATATAGCCTATATATTGCTTATGTTGGACGTTAAACCAACTTCACAACTCAACAACAACGTGTGGCAGCACATAAACATCGATGTTGGCAACGTTTCAAGACCAACTCAACGCAGCCCAAAACATTTTAAACAATAACCCTTGTCCCATAATTATGCGCAAAATGTTGTTGTGACTTATTATGCTATTCGGCAAAAAATAATCTAAAGTATACAAAGTCGCTTTATGAAATACTGTCCAACTAAAGCGGAAACAAATAGATGGATAGATAGATAGATAGATAAGATAGAGAGAGAGAGAGAGAGAGAGAGAGAGAGAGAGAGAGAGAGAGAGAGAGAGAGAGAGAGAGAGAGAGAGAGAGAGGGAGAGAGATTCACAGAGTTAAAAAGCGACAGTTATTAGTTAAGTTTTCTTTCAAAGTATAGCTAGCTACACAAAGTATAGCTAGCTACACAAAGTATAATTAGCTACATTAAAGCAATTATGACAATAATTTTAAGCAGCAAGAATCAACACATTGTATAAACTATGCATACTTGTTTAAACCTACTTACCAGATCTGTTTTACCGTTAGCCCGGGAGTATCAGTATCAACAATAATATTAATCTCCATTAACACGGTTGGACACCAGCTGTTCTCTCTGATATTGTCATCGATAAAATATAGGCAGAAAAATATTTCACTAATACGCTAGATCTAAAATATTAGCGTCTCGTCAAATAAATATAAATATAGATTCCTTTACTCGAGATATGTGTCCATTTAAATCCATACACTGGTGACTATATGATATAGTACACTCTGCTGTCTGTGACACAATCATCAATATCCTAAATTCAAACACAACAATTCCCTTAAATAGGTCTATCTATATCTACTGTTTATAGAGATAATAGGGGTCGATGCAGTAGAAAATGTTGTCCATTTATAAATAGTATTCAACACGCACTGTCTAACTATCTGCTATACCACAAGCTGTTGTCTCTGACACATTCATCGATATCCATAAAGCAGAAAAAAAAAACTATTACACACAAACATCTAAGTCTAGATCTAGGTCCAAAATTTTACCACAAAAAATATAAATATAGGGACCTGTAGGGGCCTACTCTAGACAAGTGTCATTTAAATGTAATTCAACAGTGTACTATTTAACTGTCTGCTATACCGCAAGCTGCTTTCTCAGACACAATCATGCATTTACTATAAGTTAAAAAAACTGACATATGTATCTAGAACGTAGGCCCTACATATAGAATATCACTAGCTACAAACAAATCTAAGGTACTAAGGTCTAGAATATCTAGACAAGAAGTGCCCATTTAAATCTTATTCAGGCGCTGTCTAGCCTAAGCCTTCTGCTACAGGTCTGGCTCCCAATTCGGCTTCCGGAGAGTGGAACTGGAACCTAGAATGAGGACATGGAATGTATAGACCTTACTCGGATCGTGTTTGAGCTGCGTGCATGCAGTGCCTAACCGCCTACATATACATATATACAGCTTAGTAGATCTAGTTCTATGCCATGCCACCGCCCGACAGCGTAGTGCTAGTAGATCTAAGAGGAAGGAGCGACTGACTGACATTCGCGATCGCCTCAGCTCCGCAGCTTGGCAGGGCGATAGGGTCAGATCATTGATGCGAGACCAGTCACATACGCACATATATACACTCATTCCTGTTCTGCACCACACAGAGAGACAGACAGACACACACACAGTCACGCACATGTATACAGAAAGCCATATGCAAACTCGTCATAAAAGAATGTGTCCTATTATCGTTTTTCACTTTGTACTGCAAAGCTCACAGGCGTAACAGAATAATATCTATATCTAGATTAGTTGGCTTCTTAACGCCAAACTTCAGCAGCAAGGTCATATTTAGGATGGATCCCAAGACTAACATCTGAGATTTACAGCCAGAAACCGGGCGAATATACTAGGACTACAGTAACTTAATGTCTCAGCCGACACATTATAATGATTGACACCGATCTAACCAGTAAGGCCATATTTAGGATGGGTCCCAAGAATAACTTCTGAAATTTACAGCCAGAAACGGGCCGAAGATACTAGGACTACAGTAACTGTCTCAGCCGACGCATTATAATTATTGACACCGATCTAACCAGTAAGGAGGAAGGAGGGGGGGGGGGGTCGAAATCCAACAACAAATGGGCTAGACCGTGGTTTCGAACCGGGTACTTTCTGATTGAGAGCACAAAGCTCTACCACTTGCGCCAGCAGGTCCAAATTAGAGTGTTGTTGGGTTCGAATCTAGATCAATAAATTATGTTTCACGCAGGCAGTGACTGAAGCTACCAATGATGATTGTGTTTCTGAATTATTCATGAGAGAAGCATGACCGTGGGCTTTTCCATGTTGGTCTGTAGGCACAACAATGCCTGCTATTTTTTTTTTTTACCTATGTGCATTTACAAGTGTTTGGTTCATCTACATATGTAGATGTATCGTAGTTATATTGCTGTGTCGATTACAGCCAAGACCTTAATCAAGCTACGAAACAGAGGAAGCTCAGTTTCAAACGCTACAACTAACACGCAAGGGGATCTAGGGTCAAATCCCAGCTTCTTTCTTGTTTTTTGTGAAGGTTACTTTTTCCTTGCTTCTCTCTCTCTCTCTCTCTCTCTCTCTCTCTCTCTCTCTCTCTGTAATTCATTTGCGTTTTAACTCTATTCCATTGCTTTTTCAATTTGTCCCCAATATCCGCAGCAGTGTCCAAATTAAGTGGCGCATCACGGGTTCTGATCAAGATATCAAGGTACAAATAAACTGTCTTATTCATCTTTGTTATTTTAACTTAATAAATTTAGATCTCAACTATCTTGAGTGTGGCCTATATAGTGCTGATGTTGGACGTTAAAACCAGCTCAACTCAACTCAACTCAACTCAACTCAATCTTGAGTGTGAATCCAAATGAAATAAGAACTTTAATTTAGAGCTATACTTGATGACAATGAAGTTTCAATCTCTCTCCCGTTGAGAGCTACATACCCTATGGTGACTGGTGAGTGGATGGGTTGGGTTGGGTTGGTTTAACGTCCAATAGCAGCACTATTTAGGCTATATTGTGGACGGGCTCCAAGACGGACGTCTGACAATTTTATGTGCTGCCACACACGAGACATGGCGGGGATACCATGACTCCTGTCTCAGCCGGTCACATGGTGAGTGGATAAGTGTCTCAAATTATGATCAATGCGTGGTTGATTCTTGAGGTTGTATCCAATAACTGAAATTTACAGCAAATGAAAAAAAAAAAAACGACGAGACTGAAACAGTTTCGACTGTCAAGCCCTAGTCGCTCACCTCCTTCCACCCCCTTTTGTCTTATTTAAAAATGTTTTCATTGCCTACCTTTACTCGAGCTCCGTGGAGCACGCCTTGAATCCGGCACTTAGTGGTGGTATATTTAGTAAAAGTAGTAGATGTAGTAGTGCAATCACTGGTGCATGGCTTTCTGTGAGACTCCTGTTTAGGATTGGGGTTTCTTTGTTTCTGTTTTTGTTCTTTTTTATACTTATTGATGTTTCATTTTCAACGTGAGCATTATTTAGGCTATACAAGTTTTGTGTACGAGTGAGTGGCGAGGGAGCTTTGGTTGTATAATTGTTATCGCAACGCCTCTAAACGTAAAATTGTTTGTCCCAAACAAGACAGAGCTGAGACCTCCATAAGAAAAAGCCAAGACACTGAAATGATACAAAAATGTGACAAGTTGAGTTCACGCCAAAGGTAGACTCTGTGACTCTCATTTGAGAGAGAGAGAGAGAAGGAGAGAGAGAGACAGAGAGAGAGAGAGACAGACAGACAGACAGACAGACAGACAACAGACAGACAGACAGACAGACAGACATGCAGAGGCATTTTTATTAATCCCAATAAGGAAATAGATATAGACTGTATTATAGCCGGCATATTGAAAAAAGAGAGAGAGAAAAACAGAAAGACGGAAAAAAGAGAAAGAGAGAGAGAGAGGGGGGGACAACGAGATTGAGAGAGAGAGAGAAAGATATTGAGAGAGATAAAGAGATAAAGAGAGAGGCCGCGTACAACAACAAAAAGACAGTCTGAAAAGTTACATAAGAAGAGCAGAAACCCCAATCATTGGTTTCATCATGGCAACAGATAACATAAAAAATTAGGGCCATGATCGCCGGTATCCTGCACAAAAAGAAGAACAATTGTTTAAGCATAATATGACTGTTGCCTTTGTATCAAAGTTTAAAAAGCATTACATATTTACAAATCTATATATTATAATGCCTAAGGCAAAAATTTCAGGTTTACCAGTGACTATTTGAGACTGCCCAAGTTCACAAAGAAAAATACAAGTTGTGCTCAGTGATTGTCGCTACGTTGGTTAATGTAAACAAAAGGGGAACTATTAAATTTAAAATTTTAACATATTGTCTAGAGTTACAAATCTGTTTTTAAAAAGGTAGGTAACACCGCAAAATTTCTAATTTATTTTAAAAATTTAAAAAGAAAAATATGGTTTGTTTAATATTTTAAAGAATATTTTACTAAATAAGAATTAAATATAAAGTGTCATTGTAACACAGACTCCAGTAATCCTGACCTGTAGAAATTTAATGTCAATAGCAAAAGGATAACATTATTCACAACATATAAACTGCATTGAGAAAGAACATGTCTGACAGAGGTACTTATAAAACTCAAGTTAGTTTAAGGTCGCCTGGCGAGGGTAACTTTGTCAGGAACTGGCTCCAATCCCTAACGGTGTTAGAAGCCCGTAAAACGGCCAAGGTCCACATGCTAATACGGTACGCGCCTCATCGTATTTTATGCCTTGGGTCTGATGTGGTTCCTCCCATGACACACCGAGTCGGAGATTGGCAGCTGGCAGGGAGTTTTGTCGGAAGTTGTGTGAAAAGTGCAACATCCTCAGAGGTACAGGCGTTAGGTACCTCGTCGATGTGGTGTCGGTGGGCTGGCTATCCTGAGAGTGCCTATATGGCGGAGGTTCAGAGCTGTACCCCAACACCCCCTGCTTGTTTTTTGGATTATCTCCCTTTGCACAGAGTTATTTCCCTTTTGTGAAAGGGGGATAACCTCTTTAAAACTAATACAATTTTACCGTTATTATTCATTTAGCTCCCTTGGCTTGTTTTCGTGTGTGTTTTATACTGAAATCTGTTCCAATATTATTGTGACGCAACCAGGGTGAATTAGGCACAAGTCGCTCAAAAAAGTTTTGAGATAGAGTCCTCTAAATATCTAAAACACTATTTATTAGTCTTTTCTGTTTCCAATAACATCTGTGGTTCTAGAAACGATAGGAATGTAATTTTTTTTTCACCTTCTTGAAATGCATTTGATACTTTTTTTAACACACTATGAATAACTCCAATTTCCGACTTGTGCCTGATATACGCTGGTTGCCCCACAATTATTCTTTAAAGAAAGTGTGTTTAGACAAACTAACCTAATTACAGATCAGGCACAAGTAGTGTTACTTGCTTACTTGCTACAGAGAAGGCGTATAATAAAGGGTCATTCATTGTATGTACACTATGTGGGAGGATTTAAAAAATAGAAAGTTTAAAAGCTTCGATATTTATTTATTATTTTGAAATAGAAAATGTGCAGATCAATACAAAAAGATGTTAATACACGAGAGTGTCAACCCGCACAACACTTGTGTGCAGCGTGATGGGAAGACATTAAGTGGTAGAAAGAAGAAGTCAGGGGGGTGGGTGCTTCTTTTTATCCGAAAAATGCAATATTGTCCTCTTGTGATTGGGTAGATTTCAGTACGATATGACCCGATTAGACAGAAGTCTTAGCAGCCCTGGTCTGTAGGTGTAAGTACACGTGACTGTTTGTATATGGCAGCACCCATGACCGTTAACTAGAAGGTATGAAACTAAAAGAAAACTGGTTAAATTTTTCAGTTTGTTTAATAAAATGAACGTTCCATATTTTAATCTGTGATCAAGTAATTGGATTTGGTGTGAGCATAAGAAATAATATCGTTGTTGGTCTATTTTACTTTCTAATTATGTAACGGTCCCGGTATAGTTATATCTCGAGTATTTTAACAAGAAATTTAACATTCAGTTTTGAGCTTCAGTAGGAGTACAAATGAGACAGCCTGAGACCTCTCTCGGTATACATCGACACCCCGACCTAAAACTTGCCTTGAGCATTAATGAGGTTTATTCTGGTACGTTTTTCCTTTCAGTAACAGTTGCTAACGCACTTAAAACACTACGACACACGTTTTCCTGTACGTTCACTGCACTTAACATTAACGAAAAAATGTATTAACAGCGCCAGAAAGTTAAATGTTGTTCTTATACGCAATACAAGAATTAATCCTTACGGAGGGAGGGGGTCTAGCGAATCCAAACTGAACTGGACTCACGCGTTAGTTTTACTAGATAAGAGTAGATTTTTTAATTTATCCCCCTCTCTCTCTGTCTCTCTCTCTCTCTCTCTCTCTCTCTCTCTCTCTCTCTCTTTCTCTCTCTCTCCCTCTCTCTCTGTTCCAATTCCGTTGTCTTTTATTCTCTCTGTCACTCTCTCACTCTCTTTGTTTTTCTATAATGTCTCTGTCTCTCTCTTTGTTGGGGTTCAAGATCTTATCGCACCGAGCAGAGCGTACAAACACATCGTAAACGGGTGTTTGCTGTTACGTAGAATTGAATTCAACTTAATCGTGCAAGCCTTGGAGTAGATAGTTTCCAGGCTTCTTATTTAAATATATATATACAATTTTATTCCTGCCTCCTTGATTAGATTATTAATTATATTTTCGTTCCATTTTGTGACTCCAGAATCCCAGGAGCTATCATAGAGATATAGAAGCAAAAAACGTAAGTTTAAAACACATGAACTATCGCAAAAAAAATCTTTATTTTCACTTTTTACACTGTGCCATCAAAATCATGCCCATGTCAATTTAATTTGTACAAATTTTTACTTGTTCTCCGTTAATCGCCAGGAGGGCAAGGTTCTGTTTTTACATACTAAGGTCTGTTGCTATTTCCTTAGACTTTGAAACATTCAGATGTACGTTGATATTTTCACATCACTTAACAAATTTCTCTACCTCTTCCAAAAAGGATGATATATTTGCGTTACAAGAAAACCTTGAAATTAGAATCATTTGCAAAGTTCATTTATGTCGTGTCCGTGTTGTGTGTGCGATAGTCATTTGTGTAGAAGAGTTGGAGACAATACGCAACCCTGCGGAGCGCCAATGTTTAAATTTCATACCTTGGAAATTGTGTTGTTCATTTCAACTAATCATCTTTTTTTTTAGTTAAAAGATCTAACACTCATGCAATTACATTCTTGTCTCCTCAAGCTATTAAGCTTTGCAACAATCATGTGTGCTAAATGGTAGGGAATGCGGACAAAGTTCAATAAAAATTACAGGCATATACGTCTTATTATTTGTCTTAAAGTTTGTGAGCATTAATCATAAAAAACTAAGGCAGTGTATACGTCAATTCGGAGGCTCTGCCTTTTGTTTTGGGTAGTTTCGCACTCGAATACTCGATGTCTTTTTAGGTGTTTTTTTACGATCCAGTTGAGTTGAATTGAGTTGGTTTGATGTCCAACGTCAGCACTATTTAGGCTATATTGTGGACGTGCCCTAAGTTTGACGTCTGACAATTTCATGTGCTGCCACACACGAGACAGGGCGGGGATAACATGACTCCTGTCACAGACGATCACATTAAACTGACACCGACCCAACCAGTAGGGGGCGAAGTCGCCAGGACTCGAATCACGGACCTACATAACTAAGGCAGCGTGTATAACACTACAATTGACTTTGTATGCAAACTGAAGGGGATCGAGATAGTTCAATTTTAATCGGAGAAGTAATTGAAGTATCTGCGGATTTCGTGCTGTTGTTTTCCGTGATATTTTTGCTGTTGGTATTAATGTTGTTAATGTTATTTTGTTGGTGTTGTTTTGGTCATGGTTGGTTGCTATTGTTTTGTTTTTTTTTAACGTTAAGGCAACATTGTGTCGATTTGATCCTCCTATGTTGTAATGAACAGTTTTGTTTACTCTGGCTTTTTCCGATCAGTCTGACCATTATTTTTGCTTGGTCCTGGTGTTTTTCCCTGTGTATTTATATTCTTTATAATCTCAATACCTTCAATAAATCTTATATAGTGGTGAATTTGGACCTTAATCGAACTCAATTCTCTAGTGTTCACTCTACTCACCAATTTCTACTAAAATGTTAAATTATCTTTATTATCTATGTTCTCTGTATCACTGTGACTTCTCCCTCTCTAAATTTCTCTCTTTCTCTGTTTGTTAGCCTGTCTGCCCCCCCCCCTCTCCTTGTCTTCTCTTTTTCCCTAGTTATCCCGATATATCTCCTTATTTCCTCTTATCTTTTAATTTGTCACTTGAACGATATTACAATTCTCCAAGAATTAATGTCAATTTGTCCAGTCGCAGACCAATGCAAAATAAATTGACGGTCGAAAAGAGAGTGCATTTCGGAGGAAATTTAAATACTATTTTTACAAAATTGTAAAATCTCAACCCGTAAATATCAGCGTAGACCTATCTGTATAATTTAGAATTTTTTTTTAATCAAAGGTAGGAGAAAATGGTGTTGAGATAGGTCTATGTATCATTGAAACAACACGATTGAAAGGTTTGCGTGTGAACGAGCTCACATCCCTTTCCTTTAGTGCTACATAGCCTATCATTGGACTTTCCTGCACAGCTAAGACAGTTTGCACTGTTGACATGTAAGCGGGGTGGGCTGAACAAATTCTGCTTTCTCCGTACCATTCTGTCCTATGTTTTCTAGGACTGTGTAAGGGCTGTTGTTGAGTTGGCTTAATGTCCAACATCAGCACTATATAGGCTATATTGTGGACGGGCCCCAAGACTGAAGTCTGACAATTCTATGTGTTGCCACACACGAGACAGGGCGGGGATGCCATGACTTCTGCCTCAGCTGCTCATATTAAACTGACACCGACCCAACCAGTAGGGAGCGAAATCGTCAGGGCTCGAACCTGGACCTTTTGTAAGGTCTTGACAACATTTTCAAAAACTTTTTAATATACTGCTAACGTGAATAAGCAGGCATTGTATATCGTTTTGTAACATCCATTGCGTCCGTCCCAATATACCATCAATATAAAGTCTTAGTTTAGTTTAAGACTCTTGATTCTTTGTGGAACAGAGGACTGCAAATACACTCCACCGGACTCGATTCTGGCTGGTCCTCTTCAGCTCGGCCCATGTGCTACCGGTCGCTTTTATTTCTACCTCAGTGCACATTATGCTCGTAAACCTTTTGTGTAATCTAAACAGAAAATCGACACAAATAACATTGTACATACACACAAAAAAAAGAATATTGAAGGCAACAATCAAAGTTCGGGTGAACGCAAAGACCAAACACTTTTGAGATCAAGCTAAGTTAAAACTGTTTTTAAATGCTTTGGAGTTCGAAAATATAAGGGAAATAACAAAAATAATATTTAATAAGGGTAAACGCCAAAAGATAGCTTGAATATTTACAAAGATATAAATTATGTTTAAACGTAACTGTAATAAAAGAGCAAACCAATCTGTTTTAAATGATACCTTATTGTATTTCAATGGTACTTTGTTGTGGCCAATAATCTCACTAAAATATTTGCAGTATAATAAGGATACACATACACACAAATATAAAGAATATAAAATGTAATACAGATTCAAATTCCGAGAATAATGTTAAACCACTTTGAAAGCTTTTTTCTTTACTTTTCTGTCAGACATTAGGAGGACTCACTGATTAAACACGGTTGAAATACATTTGTGTTAAAATTCTTTTTTTTTTTAAATACTTTAAAGTTCGAAAATAAGGGAAATACTAGAAAATAATACTTTTAAAGGGTAAACGCCAAGGGATATAACTTGATGAATTACAAAGCTACAAGTTTAAACATAGTGGTATTAAAAAAAATCCTCTTCAAATGGTAAAAAATATATATATTTTGCTCGTAGTCTAAACCTTTTGGTTAATCTCAATAGAAAATCGACACAATTAACATTGTACATACACTAAAATAAATAATATAGAAAGCACAACAGTTTCGAATCACGACATCCTGTTAAATCCTAGGTTTTTTTTATATTATTTTATATCAAAGATCGGGTGAGCCCAAAGACCAAACACTGTTGAGATCAAAATAAATTAAAGCACTTTTTTTTAAATGCTTCGGGGTTTGAACAAAAAAATTATAGGGGAAGTAACAGAAAATAATACTTGATAAGGGAAGGGTAAACGCCAAAGGATATAACTCCAATATTTACAAAGCTATATGATTAGACGTAGCTGTAACAAAAGAGCTAACCATAGAGTGCTATTTATAGATCTATGGAGCTAACTAATCTGCTTTAAATGATACCTTATTTTATTTCAATGACACATTGTTGTCGCCAGTAATCGCAATAAAAAAATGTGGCACTCAAAATAATACACACACTAAAACATACAGAAATATATAAAATGTAATATAGATTCAAATTTGGACGATTTGTTAAACCCTTTACATTTTTTTCTTCTTTTTTATTTCTATCAGAAAATAGGTGGTCGTACTGACCAAATACGGTTCAAATAAATCTTTGTTAAAATTATGTTTTCTTTACTATGCTATAAATTTTAGTTTGAAAATGTATTAAGGGAAATAACAGAAAATATGAAACGCCAGGGGATATAACTTGATTAATTACAACGCTAACAGTTACGTAGTGGTTATTAAAAAATCAAACTAATCTACTTCAACTGGTTAAAAAAAACAACTAAATATTATCGGCTCGTAAAACGTTTGTGTAATGTCAATACAACATCGACATAAACAACATTTTAAATATACTAATAAATAAAGAATGTAGAAGGCAAAGAGTTTCAAATAACGACAACATAAAGTATTAAACCCCTAGTGATGTTTTTCTTTCATTTCTATCAAAGATCTGGTGAGCGCTAAAACCAAACACTGTTGATATCAAAGTAAGTGAAAAGTCTGTTTTTAAATGCTTTAGAAATCGAAAATATTAGGGAAATAACAGAAAATACTGCTTTTAAAGGATAAACGCCAAGGGATATAACTTGACTAATTAAATTACAAAGCTACAAGTTTAAACGTAGCTGTAATAAAAGAGCTAACCAATCTGTTCTAAATGATACCATATTGTATTTAAATGCCACGTTATTGTGGCTTGTAATCTCAATAAAATAGTGTCACTAAAATAATAATACATACACTAGAATATAAAGAATATAAAGAGTGTAATACAGATTCAAATTCCGGCAATATGTTATACCCCTTGCAAAGTTGTTTCCTCTTTTTCTCTTTTTCTGTCAGACATTAGGAAGGCGCACTGACCAAACACTTTTGAAATAAATATGTGTTAAAATTCTTTTTTGTTTAAATGCTTTTAAGTTCGAAAATAATATCAAGGGAAATAATAGAAAATATTACTTTTAAAGGGTTGGTTGGTTGGTTGGTTGGGTTTTTAACGCCCAACATCAGCAACTTATGGCTATATCGTGGACGGGCCCCAAGACGGACATCTGACAATTTTATGTGCTGCCACACACGAGACAGGGTGGGGATACCATGACTCCTGTCTCAGCCGGTCACATTATACTGACACCGACCCAACCAGTAGGGATTGCAACAGCCAGGATTCGACTCGGGACCTTTTGCGTCGGAAGCCGATGTTCTACCCCTGGGCGCCCGCGCCCCCCACTTTTAAAGGGTAAACACCAAAGGGTATAACTTGATGAATTACGAAGATACAAGTTTAAACATAGTGGTCTTTGAAAGAGAAAACCAATCTTCTTCAAATGGTATAATTTTATCGTACATTTTTTTCGTAAACCTTGTGTGTAATCACAATAGACAATCTAATACATTGTAAATGCACAAAAAAAATAATAAAAATTTCAAATTACGATAACTATGTAAAAGCACTAGAGGTGATTTTTTCTACCAAAGATCGGGTGAGCGCCAAGACCAAACACTGTGGATGCTTTGGAGTTCGAAAATGAAAGTGAAATAACAGAAAACAATATTTAGCCTAATAAGAGTAAACACCAAATGCTTAAATATTTACAAAGATATAACTATTTAACATATTCGATGTAATACAGATTCAAATTCCGAAAATATGTTATAACCCTTGTAAGGTTTTTTTTTTTTCAAATTTTCTGTCAGACATTAGGCGGGCTAACTGACCAAAGAGGGTTTAAATAAACCTGTGTTAAAATTCTTTTTAATGTTATTAAGTTCGAAAATATATTAAGGGAAATAACAGAAAATACTCCTTTTAAATAGTTAACGCCAAGGGATTTAACTTCATGAATTACAAAGCTAAACGTTTAAACATAGTGGTATTTCAAACAGAAAACTATATTCCTTCCGATGGTAACAATTATATACATTTTGTTCATAAGCCTGTTGAGTAATCTCAATACAAAATCGACACAAAGAATATTGTACATACACTAAAGAAGTAAAAAAGACAAAAACATAGAAGGCAAAAAAAGTTTCAATAAGGGTAAACACCAACAGATATGTGTATATTTACAAAGATATGTGTTTAAAGGGAGCTGTAATAAAAAAGCTAACCAATCTGTTTTAAATGATACCTTATTATATTTCAATGACACATTGTTGCTGCAAGTAATCTCAATAAAAAATTAATTAGCACTAAAAATAATACAGAAATATATGATTATGTTATTAAAGATTCATCTTCGAACGATTCGTTCCTTCCTTTGTAATTTTTTTTCTATTTTTTTTCTGTCTGGCGATAGGTTGACGCACTGACCAAATACGCTTCAAATAAACCTTTGTTAAAATTCTTTTTTTAAAATGCTATTAAGTTTGAAAATACAGTAATTATATTAAGGGAAATAACAGAAAAAAAGACTTTTAAAGGGTAAACGCCAGGGGATATAACTTGATTAATTACAAAGCTACAAGTTTAAACATAGTGGTTATTCAAAAATCTAACTACTCTGCTTCAACTGGTAAAAAAAACAACAACTATATAATATATCGTCTCGTAAAACGTTTGTGTGATGTAAATACAAAATCGAAATAAATAACATTGAACATACACTAATAAATAAAGAATCTCGAAGGCAAAAAGTTTCAAATTAATTACGGAAACATATTAAACCCCTAGTGATGTTTTTCTTTAATTTATATCAAAGATCGGGTGAGCGCAAAGACCATACACTGTTGAGATCAAACTAAGTTAAAAGTCTGTTTTTAAATGCGTTGGGGTTCGTAAATATAAGGGAAATAACAGAAAATACTACTTTTAAATGATAAGACCCAAAGGGATATAACTTGATTAATTAGAAAGCTACAAGTTTAAACGCAGCTGTAATAAAAGAGCAAACCAATCCGCCTTAAATGATACCTTATTGTATTTCAACGGCACGTTATTGTGGCCCGTAATATCAATAAAATATTGACACTGGAATAATTATACGCACACTAAAATATAAAGAATATAAAAGGTAATTCAATTTCCGACAATATATCAAAACTCTTGTAAAGTTTTCCCCTATTTTTCTGCCAGACATCAGGAGGGCACACTGTCAGAACACGGTTTAAATAAATTTGTGTTAAAATTATTTTTTAATGCTATTGAGTTAGGAAATATATAAGGGAAATTAAAGAAAATAAAACTTTTAAAGGGTAAACGTCAAGGGATATAAATTGATTAAATACAAAGCTACAGGTACGTAGCGGTATTTCAAAAAGCAAACTAATCTGCTTCAACTGGTAAACAAAAACTATATAGTATTGGCTCGTTACATGTTTGGGCAATGTCAATACAAAATCAACACAAATAACATTTTACATTTACTTAAAAATAAGGAATGTAGAAGGCAAAAAGTTTCAAATTGCGACAACATGATTGTGAAACATTTAGTGATGTTTTTCCTGATTTTCTATCAAAGATCGGATGAGCGCAAAGACGAAACAATGATAAGATCAAACAAAATTAAAAGTCTGTTTTTAAATGCCTTAGAGTTCAAAAATATAAGGGAAATAGCAGAAAATAATATTTAATAAGGGGTAAACGTCAAAGGATATAACTCGAATATTAACAAAGCTTCATATTTAATCGAAGCTATAATGAAAAGAGTTAATAAATCTGCTTTCAATGATACATCATTTTAGTTCAATTGCACGTTGTTGTGGCCAATTATCTCAAAACAATATTGGCACTAAAATAATAATGCACAACTAAAATATAAAAAATATATAAAATGTAATACAGATTTAAATTTCGACAATTTGTTGAACCCCTAGTGAAATATTCAAGTTTTTCTGTTAGACATTAGGTGGGCGACTGGCCAAAAGTGGTTTAAATAAATCTGTATTAAAATTAGTTTTTTAATTCGAAAATATATTAAGGGAAATAATATAAAATACTTCTTTTAAAGGGTAAACGCCAGGGGGTATAACTTGATTAATTACGAAGCTACAAGTTTAAACGTAGTGGTATTAAAAAAAAATCAAACTAATCTACTTCAAATGGTAAAAAAAAAAAAAAAGCTATATGGGCCTACTATCGGCTCGTAAACCGTTTGTGTAATGTCATTACAAAATCGACATAAATAACATTTTACATACACTAATAAATAAAGAATATAGAAGGCAAAAAGTTTCAAATTTCAAAGTTTCAAACCCCGGAAGCAAACCCGGTGCTCCCTAACAGAAGTCCAGTGCTCTATCATATAAGCCATCTCCAAATTTCCGTCATTCTTTATTTTTTTCTTTCTCTGTAGTTATCTCTCTCTCTCTCTTTCTCCCTGTCTCTATGTTCTGTTTCTCTCTCTCGCTCTCTGTCTCTCTGTCTCTCTCGCTCTTCTTTCCTCCCTCTCTCCAAAAGGCAATTCAATCAATCCTCAGAAAACAACGTCTCCTTTATCTTTGCACTTCGTCCTCAGACCAACCTCGAACCTCCAACCTTACACCGGGTAAATTCCGCTGCCTAATCTATCTATCTATCTATCTATCTATCTATCTATCTATCTATCTATCTATCTCTCTATCTATCTATCTCTCTAGCCATCTATCTCCCCCCCCCCCAAGCCCAACCATCTTTAAAAAACAATTACACAAAATATATTATCGATAGTATTGACGGGCTGACGCCAACACACGCCAGGGGAAACAACTTAGTGTCAGACCGGATTACTTGTCATCAGACCCACAACCAAGAACCAACCCAATGCTCAGTGTCTGGTTCAGTCAAGGCCTTGCGAATTAGGGGTCCATAACAAAAACAAAGACGGTAGGTTAGGGAGTATACATTGGCGTCCAAGGAGGAAGGGGTGAAGGGCGAGTGCGGTAGCATTGGAGTCCACTAGGAGGTGGTGGGGGCGGTGTTTCTGAGGTAGAACATTGGCTTTCGAAGAAAGAAAGTCCATAGCTCGTCCATTACTGGTTGGGTCGGTGTCAGTTTAATGTGACCGCCTGAGACAGAGTCAAGGTACCCCCGCCCTGTCTCGTGTCTGGCAGCACATAATATTGTCAGACGTCAGTCTTGGGGCACATCCACAATATAGCCTATATAGTGCTCATGTTGGACATAAATCCAACTCAACTCAACTCACTTTTTATGGCAGCACTTTATTTGTCAGACGTTGGTCTTGGGGACCGTCCACAGTATAGTCTGTACAGTGCAGACGTTGGACACTAATCAACAACTTTTACCGGCATCCAATCATAACGCCATCCTGGACTCACGGAGCCAATCAGGGATTACAAAACTCGATGCATGAGGGTCATGATTAAGTCATCCGTGATTAGATCGCAAGATCTTTCTGTCCCTGCCCTGCCTATCCCATAAAGCAAAACTCAGACTCAGACTCAGACTTCGTTTCCTGGTATTATTAACTGACTGTATCAGAACCTAGCAGCTCAATAGAGTCCAAAAATAGATACCTAATGCGTGGATTTTTTGCATAGGGGGATAAAAAATACGAGTAGAAAAAAATTATGAAAAACTCAAGTTGCTTAAATCAGTCCCTATCCACTGTTCACCCATGGGCAAGGCAGGGAAACTGCAACCTCAACCCGTAGACTTATTATTGGATCCTGTTTTCTGAATCAGTTTTGCTTTTCTTCCATTCGAGCACTACATAAACGTTCTGACACGATCAAGGCTATTATTATTAAAACGTGACAGTTTTTTTCATATTAATTGCGGGTTTAAATCTAGGAGAAGTTGAACCCGCGTATCTTAAGTGGCCTGTCTAGCTAACAATCTTTTATTCTTTTTTTTTTAATCCAATGCAAGGGGAATTCTTAATATCGTTACATTTGTTAAAATTAAAAAGAACAGAAATAGACACTGGGTTGTCACTTTGACGTCATAGCAAGATAAAAGAAACAAAAGAGTTATAACAGAATGGTAATTATGATGTTCTTTATGTTACAGCCGTTCTCTATATGTAATTATTATGTGATCCCAGAAGAGGGCAATTTCGTGTGTTCCTTAATTAAGCCACGAGGTTTCGTGTTTCTGATCGTTATTGAATCTAAGAAATAATGCACTCATTATCTTTTCCCCTTTCTTCACACATTTTAATTAATATTGCAATCTATTTAAAGCTCTTTAGGCCTTGCTTAAATGAAAAAAAGATGATAAAGCTTTTACAAAAAACATAAAAGATATTTTGTTAAGGATTCGGTTTAGGAAAAATTCGCTTATACTCGCTTATATTCTTTGACAAGAGAAATATTAATAAAAAATTTAATTCGCTCCTTTAACCATACAGAAAATAAAAGAAAAATATTGATTTTAACCATAATAATGTGTGAGGTGCATATTCCCTGTAACAGTATCTGCCTGTCTTTCACCTAATGTAGCTACTTTAATCTTAAATACCATTTAGCTTGCCAAGTAAAGCCGGCTCCATGAACGATTTTTGGTAAAATAAAAATCTACCTTAATCATACAATGCATTTTATTTGTGGAATGCGCCTGTTACCCTAGTATTCCTATGGGAATTTTCTGTGGCTCATGGAATGAAACATGAGTTTTAAATCTAAAGAAAATAATTAATGTCCACGTTTGGTAGCGTGCCCTTATCCATCAGCCACTCAGTAAAAGTTAACCACCGACGAAATGAATATTCTAGTTTTCCTGGCGCAAAAGTAGAGATTTAGATGGGACTTAAACTGATTTGGCTGTGCAACTGATGGACAAAAAGATATTGACAAAAACAAAATGATACACACATTTCGATTGATTGAGTTTTGAGACATATACGGAGCGAGCGAGTGGAATATAGAGAAGCAGAGATAAAGAGAGAGAGAGAGAGAGAGAGAGAGAGAGAGAGAGAGAGAGAGAGAGAGAGAGAGAGAGTGAGTGATA
>RQTK01000323.1:376741-390670 GCA_003991915.1 Elysia chlorotica
AAGAGAGAGAGAGAGTGTGTGTGTGTGTGTGTGAGAGAGAGAGAGAGAAAGAGAGAGAAAGAGAGAGAAAGACAAAAAGAGAGACATAGACAGCGACAGGCAGACAGGCAGACAGACAACAAGACAGCCAGGTAGAATCAAGGTAGAAAAAGTTTTATAGTGTTTTATACACACATAACAATCACAAGTACAATCATGAAGACAGTTGAAATTTTACTCCCTCCCTTACACATAATTACCAACCTGACAATACTTCTTTTCGCACGATTATTATATTTGCCGTCGTTTTATCGCAAGAATCGATAGTAATTTAATAATTTAATTAAATATAAATTACATTGACTACAACAAAACAACATTTTAACAGAACCTCAACAGCGTCCGTTGTAAACAGCTAAGAACGATTATGAAAGTAAATATACTCCCGTTATAAAAAATGAAGCAATTTATCGTTTCATAGAATAAAGCCGTTTATAGGAAGACGGGTGGAATGCGTATTTGGCCAACTATAGTGTAAGTAAATATCCCATTATTATTATTAAAAATAAAGCGATTTATAATTATCCTATCGTTACATAGAATAAAGGGATTTATAGGAAGGCAGATGAATTTAGTATTTGCTTACTATAGTGAAAGCGAGATGGAGGCTTTTTGATCATATATTATTTAATGGTAGGACAATGGGGCAACAACCAATGTGGCGATTATAGAATGTTTTGATGTACAAGCCGCTAAAAGAATAGAGGGACCAAAAACATCATGTGTTGTTGTTGTTGTTGTTGTTGTTGTTGTTGTTGTTGTTGTTGTTGTTGTTAGGGTTTGAGGATTTTCGTGTTTTTTTTTTTCTACGTTTTTGGTTTCATCATTATCTTTTGAATATCTGTATTTTTAACATCTTGATGTCGTGCAACCTACTCCTTTCGCTAGTTATCCCTCTTTTGACGTGTATGTTTATCTGATTTGAATGTATGAACTGAAGACACCTAAAAGAAAAATAGGAATGTACATGGCCATGGGTACGTTAACTATTTAAATTACCATCGTCAATGAGAGACCTTTAATCAGACAATTCCCTTGTACCTATCCATTGGCTAAAAAGGGCTTGATAAAATTTAATGGATATTCTATGATTATTAATAATAAGAAAGAAATGATTACAAACAAGGGAATCTCTTTGCACATACTACATTGGCAAGAAACAACAACAAAACGTTAAATGTGTTTAGGGAACAAGACGAAAAGAAACTTGTCCAGTCACCGTCTTACCATTATTTCGTTCCTCAGTGGAAAGGAAAAAAAACCCCACAAAAAAGTAGCTAGACTCCTGCTTGGATTTTTCCGTTTTGTTGTTGTTTTTTTTTTAAATGATAAAAGCGTTAGTAGCGAGCGGATTGTGTTGTCAAAGACAGTAACTTGCTTGCGCAACCGAAATCCTTTAGTAATGGACTTTCATGTTGCTGGCTTGAGACAAATAGGTATGCGGGAGCGTAAAAGGAGAGAGAAAGTGAAAAAGATAGAAAGAGAGTGGGGAGTTACGAGAGTAAGAGAAAAGAGAGAGTGAGAGAGAGAGAGAGAGAGAGAGAGAGAGTGGTGGGGAATTATAGAGAGGAAGAGAAGAGAAAGAGATGAAGAGTTATAGAGAAAAAGAAAAATACTGTTTTGAGACAAAATTAATAGGATTGCAGGAGAAAAAAAAGAATAGAGAGAGAGAGAGAGAGAGAGAGAGAGAGAGAGAGAGAGAGAGAGAGAGAGAGGAGAGAGCGGAGTTATAGAGAGGAAGAGAGAGAGCGAACGAGAGAGAGATTGGGGAGTTATAGAAAAAAAAGAGAGGGGGGGGGGGAAATTTAGAGAGGGGAAGTTAGAGAAAGAATGAAAGAGAAATAATGAGAGACAAAGAGAAAAAAATAAAGAGAGACAGAGACAGGCTACAGATAGACAGAGTCAGAATTGATCTAAGTAGAATTAGATGTATTGTGTTTTTTACACAAATAACAATCACAAGTATAATCATGGAGTCGGTTGAAATTTTACCTTGCCAACCTGACAATACTTCTTTTAGAACGATTATTATAGTTGCCGCTTTTATTGCAAGAATCGATAGTAATTTAATAAAATACAAATTACATTGGCTATAACAAAACGACATTAATAGAAACGCAACAGATTCAATCGCAAGCAGCTTAGAAAGGTTTTAATAAGTAAATATCCTATCGTTATTAAAAATAAAGCGATTTATAATTATCCTATCGTTACATAGAGTAAAGCGATTTATAGGAAGACAGGTTGAATGCATATTTGTCTTACTATCGTAGAAGCAATATGCAGACTCTTTGAATATAATTAATTTTTAATGGTAGGACAATAGGGCAACAACCAACGTGGCGATGCTATGATGGTTTAACGTACAAGCCTCTTAAAGAAGAGGGAAACCAGACACATAACTCGTCTCAATATTTGAGTTTATTCTTTGTGAAAAGACCAAAAACATAACCTTTCCATAAATTGTATTATGTTTTTTTTTCATGAACAAAACGGAATCAGAGGTGTTGGTTTACTTTGGAGATCCTAATGTTATTTAAGATAATTGCGATAAAGCTAAGAGGGGAAAGTATATGCTTTTAGAGAACAAAATAAGGTTACGCCTCCTTCCAATACCTTTTTTTTCTTTCATTCTCTTACTTAATCTCTGTCGAGATCTTTATATCTCTCTATGACTCCAATTCCTATATCCATCTATCTTTCTCTTTTCTGTCTTGCTACCCTTCGCTTTATCTATTTGTATCTCTATCCACCCTATCTATTTTTTCTCCATTTCTCTTGTTTTTTTTTCCACTCCCTGTCTTTCCCATTGTCTCTATCTTTGTCTCTTTCCCTGAATCTTTATCTCTCTCTGTCTCTCTCTCTCTTTCACTCTGTCATCATATTATATAACACTTTCTCTATCCACCTCTCTCCTCTCTCCCACTCTCACATTTTTTCTCTCTCTCTCTCTCTCTCTCTCTCTCTCTCTCTCTCTCTAACTCTGTCCCTATATATGAGTCTGTGTGTCAATCTCTCTCTCTCTCTATCTCTCTCTCTCTCTCTCACTCTTCCAGTCCTTCTCTTACTCTCACTATGTCCCTATATATGTGTCAATGTGCCACTCTATTTCTCTCTTACTCTCTCATCTCTCACTCACTCTCTCTCCCTCTCTCTCTCTCTTCCAGTCCTTCTCTCACTCTCACTCTGCCCCTATATATGTGTCTCTGTGTCAATCTTTCTTTCTATCTCTCTCTCTATCTCACTCTCTATCTCACTCTATATCTATCTATCTATCTCCACTGCCCCTGTATCTGTCTGGAATGTGTAGCTATCTCCAGGCGTTTGCCCCCCTGGGCTGGTCAATCAGAGATGTCCCTAGCAGCTGGACATCCGGTCTGGACCGAGTCTCACACGGTGGGGGAATCTGAGGTCATTCACTGGGGGGTTGGGGAGGGGGGTAGTCAGGGGTTCCGTGTCAGACTCAGAGAAACTGTGACACAGAGAGGTGGATAGATAGATGAATAGGTGGGTGGGCAAATAGGTGAATAGATAGATAGATGGATAGATAGATGCACAGGCTGCAGAGAATCTAGCGATGCCAGCTGAAGTTTCTGCTCTCTTCCAGTCCAGTCGTGTTTGCATTGAGTATGCGGGGAGAAAGAGGAATTTGAGGAATATAGAGAATTTGATAGAGAGGGAGAGAGAGAGGGAGAGAAGAGAGAGAGAGAGAGAGAGAGAGAGAGAGAGAGAGAGAAAGAGAGAGAGTAGATAGATAGATAGATAGATAGATAGATAGATAGATAGATAGATAGATAGAGAAGCTGCTAAGGACATCTCTGATTGACCAGTCCAGGGGGGCATACTCCTGGAGCTAGATCTACATTCCAGACAGATACAGGGGGGGGTGGGGGGAGATAGATAGATAGATAGATAGATAGATGGATAGAGAAGCTGCTTGGGACATCTCTGATTGACCAGTCCTATCTACCTATCTACCTATCTACCTATCTACCTATCTACCTATCTACCTATCTACCTATCTACCTATCTACCTATCTACCTATCTACCTATCTGCCTATCTGCCTATCTATCTACCTATCTATCTATCTATCGATCGATCTATCTATCTATCTACCTATCTATCTATCTATCTATCTATCTATCTATCTATCTATCTATCTATCTATCTATCTATCTATCCATCTGACTGTCTCTATCATTCCAAGCCCACACTGCTTACTGCACCCCCTTCTCTCTCACCGCTTGCTCACACTGCCTTAACAGAAGCGCTCACGCACAAAATCCCAGTAGCGCGCGCAGAGTGAGCTAGAAAGCTCTTTCATTCTTCAATTCAGTACAGCGAAAATACCAGAAGTGAGTGACCACTACTGCCGTTACTGCTACTACCACTACTACCACTGCTGCCGCTGCTGCTACTACTACCACTGGTACCACTGATACTGCTGCTGCTGCTGTCGTTGCTGTTGTTGTGTGGACCAGTACCACTACCAGACGCCTGTACTTCTCTGCCATACAAGATCGTGCCAAGTTGGATTACCGCCCTTGTTATCATTGTAAGTAGGCCGTCCTGTTATAGCTAGAGACAGAGACGCTTTTGTTTTTGTTGCCGCATTACGTGGTTCAGTGGGTAGACAGCCTGCCCTGAAGAGCAGGGGGTACGAGGTTTAAATCTCAGCTGGTGATCCCGCGATCGCATAGGATTGTTCCTTTAATTTCGGAGAAGAGAGAATAGTCAGAGATTATAATAATACACTGAAGACGGTGGATGCACAGGCAGTTCGTATCGATTTTTGTCTCCCCCCAAGGTTGAGGGCTTGAGGCACGAGTGACAGCGAGACTAATGGGGAAAATCCATCCATATACACCCCCTACCCCGTTCTAGTTCACACTATGCATACATCCACACCATCCAATTTAAATCAATCTCTCTCCTTCCCTCCCCCCCCCCCCCCCCCCCCCCTCTCTCTCTCTCTCTCTCTCTCTCTCTCTCTCTTTCTCTCTCTCTCTCTCTGCCATGAATTATTTGCTTTTATGCCCTGTTTCTTTATTACAATTTAACGTCTTGAAAGTTTCACATCCGAGAGTAAAAATAGAAGAATGGAATCTAGAACATATGAACAGATTGTGAAATAAATTCAGCAGCAACCTACAGGTAGTTTCCTTTCGAAAAATACTAGGGTATAGATCTTAGATATAACTCTTCTTTTCCTTTTTTTTTTTTTTTTAAAGATACCGTTTTCGCCATTTCTTTCATTGTTGCTCTTGTACATGTTTTTGTTAACAAAAACTTGATATATCTATATCCAACACGCAAGATTGTCCAAAGTCTAAAACAACTTCTTTAAAAATTAAAAGCCTAAGCACCCACTATCTTAAAAATTGTGTCTATTTGACACTGTATGCGTCGGTGCTTTCAAATTCAATGTAGATTTGAATATCTTCTATGTTGTTATTTTCTTTCCGAAATATTGTTGGAAGAGAACCAAGTGAGCTCACGTCAATTAGACGATATACTCCATTGTTGATGTTGTAGTTACTAATCTCAAAGTGTACACTTAATAGTCTTTACCACTCACTCTCCAACAAAACTTGTGACACCAACTCACAATGGTATGGTACCGTAATGTTATAAAAATCATCGACTTATGTCGATAGAATGTACTAAGGAAATGGAAAATTGGATATGATGACATGAGTTAAGTTGAGTTGAGTTGATTTGAGTTGGTTTAACGTTCAACATCAGCACTATATAGACTATATTGTGGACGGCCCCAAGACTGACGTCTGACAATTTATTTCAGTAAATAGATCGAGTCAGCGGGAGTTCGCTTGTTTGTTAAGATAAGATAATTTTATTTGTCCCTCATTGGGAAAATCGATTTGGACATGTTAAAAGTATTTTACACACAGTAATAATAATAGAAATAAAAATTTTACCTTACATAATATGAGTGATGGCTCACATATAGCGTCCAACGTCAACATTATATTGGCTATATGGTGGGCGGGCCGCAAGACTAATGTCTGACAAGTTTACGTGCTCCCAAGTAGAGACAGTGCGGGAATACCATGAGTTCTTTCTCAGTCTGTCACATTAAACTGACACCGATCCAACCAGTAGGGGATGAACCGTGGACTTTCTGCTTCGAAAGCCGATGTTCTATTTCAGGGGCACGGCCCACTCCCTCCTTGGACGTCAATGCATACTCCCGAACATATGGTCTCCGTTTTAGTTATGGACCCCGAAATCGCAAGGCCTTTAGTGTGACTTTGACAAACTGAGAGAGACTCAATAAAACACCAGGCATTTGGTGTCTTCCTTACATTGATCCAACCAGTAGGGGACGAAGTAATTCTAATCAATACTTAACCCATAGAAGGATTTGAACCAGGGACCTTCGGTTTGGCACACCAACACGCTCTACCTCTTGCGCCGGAGGGATGCGGTTGTCCTGGGGTAGAACATCGGCTTCCGAAAAAAAGATCCGTCATGGTATTCTCACACTGTCTCGTGTGTGGCAGCACATATAATTGTCAGACGCCAGTCTTGAGGCCCGTCCACAATATAGCCTAATATTGCTGATGTTGGACGTTAAAACCCACTCAACTCAATAACTACCTCTCGCGCCAGATCGCCCCCCCCCCCCCCCCCCTCCCCATCTCGGTGTGGGTGGGCGTGAGGGTGATTTCATTCAACACCTGGGCCGTAAAACTAGGATGGGGACATGAACATTCCAGAGTGTGATAGACAGTTAGAGCCAGAGAGAAAGAAAGTTTAAGAATGAGAGGGAGAGAGAGAGAGACAGACAGACAGAGAGAGATGCAATTTTTGTAGTAGTTCCAGACTAGGACCCCGCATCAGCACCATAGCCTGTAGGGATTACCTGGGAGAAATACCTATGGAAGACGTTGGGAGCTGGGTTAAAGGGAGGGGGTGTTGGGCAGAAAGAGAGAAAGAGGGAGAGAGAGAGAGAGAAAGAGAGAGAGAAAGAGAGAGAGAGAGACAGACAGACAGAGAGAAAGAGAGAACAGGGCAAAAGTATGACAGAGAGAATGATATGCTATTTTGTTCTAGACGGAGCGAAAAAAAATTGTTTTGTTGGTTAGCGTCTAACTTAGCACTGTATAGGCTATATGGTGGTGAGCCCTAAGACTTATGAATGTAAGTGCTGCCACACACGAGACAGAGTGTGAGAACCTGGAATTCTGTTAAAACCGTTCACATTATACTCTCATCGACCCAACCAGTTATGGACGGAAAGGGAAAAATAAAGTTTTCATCTATACTGGGATTGGAGCCACAGACCTTCCAACCTTGACAACAACACTCTACCAATTCAGCCAGTTTGCCCCTCTAAAGTATGGGAGAGAGAAAAAAAAGAGAGAGAGATAGTTAGATAGACAGAGAGATAGATAGAGAGATAGATAGAGAGAGAGCGAGAGGGAGAGAGGCAGAGAGACCCGTTTGCCCGTCTAAAGTAATAGAGATATAGAAGGAGAGAGAGAGAGAGAGAAAGAGAGAGATAAAGAGAGAGGATGACAGAGATAAAGAGAGAGATATCATTTTATCCTAAATCTAAAATCCAAGGTGTAGCGTTACCAGAATTAAGATACCGTTTACGAGGTCAACTCACAGTAGTACACAATCTTTATCTTACAAAACTGCGAAACATATTACGAACGATCGTGCCAAAGGAATCTAAAATTAGATTTAATAAACCGAGAACTTAGCTTCATTAGATCATAAAAAAATTATAATATCCCTGCAGGATGAAAAGAAATTATCCCCAGCTTTTAATGGGTTTGCTCATACAAAGGGAAAACATTGAAATTTTTTATAATAAAAAACAACAACAAACAAACAAATAAAACTAGCATTCGTTTCTTAATAGGACCACATGTGTTTTAAATTTTAAATTGCGTTTGCTTCAGCAAAAATGAAGATTATAGATAAATGGCCTACATAGGTTTATGAAATGCACTTTAGCAATGAAAGAATAATCTAAAAGATTTGTTATCAGCCCAGACACTAAAATTAATACGATTGGCGTGAAGCGCATGCATCATGTAAGAAGTATATTGGCTTGTTTTTAAATTCTGTTTATTATAGTTATTTTCGTAGCGAATTTTTAAACTTATTTCCTTGAACTATCATTTAATTATGATTGATAAAACAATATTTTTATAGGTTTACCCTGTTTTTTTGTTTTGTTTTTAATATGTCTTTTATTATCTCTCTGCCGCCCTTTCTATCTATGTCTCTATTTCCCTCAGAATCACACCCCCTCTTTCTTTGTTTTTTTCCCCTTTTCTATCTGCCTTTCTGTCTATCTCCTCCTCCCCCCTCTCTCTCTCTCTCTCTGTCTCACTCGTTTACGCATTTTGCACCTTACAATTGTATTTACCAAACAGTTATCAATCTATCTTTCCATCTGTTTCTGAAAGCAAGAATGAAAAGACATTATTTCTTTAATAATGTACGATCCGTCTTTCATTCAATCTCTACCGTGTCTTTCTCTGCTTGTATTAGACAATGATCGCTTTCATCATAGAACGATGAAACATCGCTCAGGTTCCCAAATACCCTCTCCCCATATACCTTAACGACAGCGGAAATCTATGTTATCATAGTGTATGTTTATTCATTTGATGTATTGGTCATTGGACTCACAAATCCACTAAAATGATTTCATTTCGTTCATGTCCTTCTCTTACTACATCTCTCTTCTCTCTCTCTCCCTCTTTGTCTCTCTCTCTGTGTCTTTCTCTAGCTCTCTCTCTCATTCTCTCTTTATCTTACTATTATCTCCTCTTTTCTCTCTCGGATGATATCTCTATGTGTCTCTCCTTCTGTATTTCTTTCTTTCTCTCAGACTTTTCCTTTCTCTTTTGTGCTTTATTTTTCTTTCTCTCTTTTCATATACCAGTGATTTTAATAATCTCATCCACTTTGACCGTCAAAAAACAGTCAAAGGAACTTAATACATTCTTTTAGCCATTCACCCTCCGTCCGTCTCTGCGATCTTCTATCCATCCATTCTTCTATCCATCCTCCCTCTACTCTTTCATGACCCATCTATCCGTTAATCCACTCATTCCGCCTCCTTTCTCCATCCATCCATCCATTCCTTCATTCACTCGCCATCCACCCATAGGAGCATCCATCCACCCACCCATCCATTCACCCTCCATCCACCCATATGACCATCCACCCATCCATTCATTCTTCTATCCATCCCCCCCTCTACTTCTTCATGACCCATCTATCCGTTAATCCACACATCCCGCCTCCTTCCTGCATATACCCTCCATCCACACATAGGAACATCCATCCATCCACCTATAGGACCATCCACCCATCCATACATCCTTTTATTTATCCTCCATTCCTCAATCCATCCATCCACCCACCTATAGGACCATCCACCCATCCTTACATCCTTCTATCTATCCTCCATTCCTCCAACACATAATAATACCATCTCCCGTTCATCCGTCCATATTACCTCCTTCCCCCATCTATCCATCATTATTGTATTCCTCCAATCAGATAAAGGTAAACACATTAAAGTTGACTGATAGCCTATTTTCCCCCGAAATACCATGTCATCAGAGCCCTAACCAAATTTGATTTTCAATAACAATCGTAGATCAGATTACAGTTACCCACACAGAATAAAGGGAAAGAATATCTTTATGAATCTTGTTTGTGCCTCAATTTCAATCTATATCTCTGTTGGTCTCCCTATTGTTTTCTTTCTTCTCTTTTTGCTTGTCTCTCTCACGCCCTGTCTCTGTCTCTCTAGCTGTTTCTCTTTCTCTCTGTCTCTGTCTCTGTTTCTGTCTATTTGTTTCTTTCTCTTTCCTTTCTGTTTTTTTTTACTACCAAGCTAAAATCACAATATTTACATATCAATCGTCAATAAATAAATAGGAACAAAAAAGTCCACAAAATAGAGGGAAACATAAAAAGAAAGAAAACGAAACCACGAAAACAAGATGACAATAATAACTATGTATAAAAGGAAAGAAACAAACAAAGAGCAGAAAAAACGAAATTTTTTTTTTTTTAAGTCGTTTGTTTCCTTTAACAATTGACTGAAAATGGATGTAAAAAGTAAGGTCAAGAAATAGAGAAATCAACTTAAGAATGATAGGGAGATTGTAAAAGAGAGACCACCAGAAAAATAAAGAGACAAAGAGAGAGAGAGAGAGAGAGAGAGAGAGAGAGAGAGAGAGAGAAGGGATAGAAAGAGAGAGATAATGATGAGAGAAAAACTGAGGGAGAGAACGAAAGGAGAGTGATGGCACAAACATTTACTTTTGTAAACGAGTTTAAAAATAAATAAATTCCATGAATTTGCAACGCATTACGACTGGATTTTACATTCTCAAATCTCAACTTTCACCACAAAAATCTCAAGCGATCCAGGATTTGCTACAAAAGACGTTTCACGGTCTACAAAAACTACAACAACAACAACAATAACAACAAAATCAGCACCAAAACCACGTAAATCATTTCCAATACAGCATAGCATATTTGATTATCGTTAGCTGTAGGTAGTTGTTTGTGTTTTCCGTAGTTTTCTTACGGCACCGTGCGATGGTTTGTTTTACCGTGACAGAATGTTGCTTTAAGAAAACTAGGGTCTGTGGTAATTATGGTTAGAATTGGGAGATTGATGAGGCTGGTGTCTGTTGTGGTTAAAGCATTTTTATGGGTTCCAGATTGAGAAAAGGTGTTGAGAATAATATTGGGCTTTCACGCTTTGTATTTTTAAATGTTTTCATTGCGGAATTGCGAACGATGTAATTACATCTATAAACAATTAATAATACTGACTGCCTCACTGTCTAACTGTCGATCTTTAGGTATGTCTATCTGTCTCTCTGTCTCTCTTTCCATCTCTTTCTTTCTCTCTCTCTCTCTCTCTCTCTCTCTCTCTTTCTCTCTCATTATCTCTCTTTCTCTCTATTTTTTCTCTCTATTTCTCTCTCTCTTTCTCTCTCAGTATCTCTCTCTTTCTTTCTCTCTCTCTATTTCTATCTCTCTTGGAATCGCGACATCATGTGCAGACTTCCCTTAGAATGAAATCCAGATTCTCATTTTAGCTTTTTTAGACCAAACACAATATTTTCATAAAAATGCCTAGTTTCAATCAATCTAGGGACTCGAATAAAGTTAGGTAGAATAAGGGAGAAAAGGTATGATAGGCGACACAAACAGGAGGATGGAAAGAGATAAAGAGAGATAAAGAGAGATATTGAGAGAAGGGTGGCCAGAAAGACAGACAGAGAGAGAGAGAGAGAGAGAGAGAGAGAGAGAGAGAGAGAGAGAGAGAGAGAGAGAGAGAGGGAAGTACTTTCTCTCTCATATCTATCTCTTTCTTTCTCAGTATCTATCTCTTTCTCTCTCGGTCTCTCTCTCTTTCTCTCTCTCTTTCTCTCTCATTCTCTCTCTCTTTCTCTCTCAGTATCTCTCTCTTTCTTTCTCTCTCTCTATTTCTATCTCTCTTGGAATCGCGACATCATGTGCAGACTTCCCTTAGAATGAAATCCAGATTCTCATTTTAGCTTTTTTAGACCAAACACAATATTTTCATAAAAATGCCTAGTTTCATCAATCTAGGACTCGAATAAAGTTAGGTAGAATAAGGGAGAAAAGGTATGATAGGCGACACAAACAGGAGGATGGAAAGAGATAAAGAGAGATATTGAGAGAAGTGTGGCCAGAAAGACAGAGAGAGAGAGAGAGAGAGAGAGAGAGAGAGAGAGAGAGAGAGAGAGAGAGAAGTTACAAGCTAAAAAAAAAGAAAATTAGAGATACATTGCATATAATGTCATATAAACGTGGCAGTCATGTATTTTAGTATCGATTGTCACCTAGTTACCTACATAAAACCGATTCCATCTGTTGTTTATAGAGCTGATAGCAATTTCACTTCAATTAAATTTACTTTAACCGACGAAGCTGCATAATAATTGTCCACTTGCACAACAATATTTAGTGTACACCCCCCTAGTCAAACCATGTTTTTGCCCCTTATGTGAATAAATCGATCAGACTTAACATTAAAATCAATGTTTCAGGCTTCAATATGTCAATAAGAACGGATTACTAGGCGTTTAAACTTGACATATAAAAAGACATTTCCATCCCATATTTATCCGCATGTATTGATTTGCTTGTCATTTTGAAAAGGTTTTAATATTGATAAATGCCCCCACCCCCACCACCACCAGACCCACCAAATTAGAAATAATTGAACAGATTAATAATCATGTCTAATATTTTAATGTTAAGACTTTGACTCGTAGTATTGGAAGTTTGTCTTGACTTTTGTGATTTTCCTTTTTATTTTCGTAATCGTTGCATTAGATCGTTTAGTGAATTATTATTAATAAAAATGTCTCTTTTATCATTGGGTTATGTCAAAGCACTAAAAGCTACAAACTGTACATCACAGGCATGGTTTTGTTTTTTTAACCGACATGAAATCCATACAATCAGGCACAAGTCACTGATAATTGTTTTTTTAACTGACATGAAATCCATACAGTCAGGCAACCAGTGTGAATCAGTCACAAGCCGTTACTATTATAAGTTTTCAGTTAAAGCCCTCTAAATATAATTAAAATACTATATAATTATTGCTTTTTCATTAAAAAAATTGAATTATATCCGGTTCCAGAAATGATAGAGTTATATTTTTTTTTCAACCTCTTAAACTCAATTGATCCTTCTGAACTCTCTGTAACTTACTCAAAAAGTCCAACATTCCGACTCGTGCCTGATTCACCCCGATATCCGTCAATGTTAGATTTAACAACTCTAGGGAAAAAAGAAACTGCTTTTACACTTTAAGACCAGTCATGAAGTGAAAAAATATTTACCCTAGGTCTATAATGCTACGGAACAAATTTTATAAATACAAAAAATTATATATTGAGAGCAGTGATAGAGCTCTTCTCCACAATCAGACACAAGGTATACACATCTTCAAACCTTGCGAGTCGGAGAAATGTTTACGATCTAGCATCGAAATTACACACCGGAAGTACCTGTCCGCCATTGTTGTGTTTGTATTGTCTATGTAGAGGATATACCAATATACCAATGTCAAGTTATGTTATGTTTGGCAATGACATACACTATTGACATAATGCCAAAAGACAAATGTACATAGTCATGTACTAGAGTAGTCTACCTCATGGCCTTGTTTATCTAGGTCATTTCAACGCGCCATCCAACACGAGTTGTCTTCCCCTTAGAGGAGTTCGTGAGTAGTTAGAAATGTCTGGGCATAGATTCTCTTCCTATTCATAAAAAAATTAAAATAGAGATTGGGGCCCAAAAATTTGTCTGAGATAAAAACATATAACATAATTACTAGGACGAGCGTTTTAAAATCTGGAGGGTTTTACAATGTTGTTTTTTTGTGTGTTCCGATATATTTCGAAGACTTTTCCCCCTAATTTTCTATCATTGAAATGCGTCAAAGACTGGGCCTGTATATTTTCGAAACAAACGCAAAAAAATATGAATTAAATCGAGACTACTGTTTTTTTTTAATGAAAACTTTTGTTTTTGTTTTGTAGTAATGAGGTTCCAAATCAAGAGCACTGCTTCTATCAAACTTATCAAAGGAAAACGGATTTGCGGAAAATCTGATAAATTGCCGCCATTGAGCTAATTCTTGTCGGTTTCTATGGCAACAAAAGAGCGAGATAAGCGTTCGAGAGTCGTTCATCCCCCATCTTCTTTGTTCGGGGTTTCCCGGAGGCTGGTGGGATAATTAGATCTTATAATTAGAGGATCAGATGACAAAAATCTCTTTTGAAATAAGAGAACGAGAGAGAGAGAGAGAGAGAGAGAGAGAGAG
>RQTK01000323.1:407891-413476 GCA_003991915.1 Elysia chlorotica
TAAACTAGGAGACAGATAAAGAGAAAACAGGGAGAGAGATATAAACTATATATATTTATGACATATCGTTTTTTCCTCTGCAGTCTTTAAGATAACATCCATATATCCCTTTTTTCTTCATTGTTCTAGCTGCTTGTCATTGAATTTTTTAAATAATTAGCTAACGATCTATTAGCTGAAATATAGACAAAACAGCTGTATTCTATTTTGCGTGCGCCCCCCCCCCCCTCAAACAAAAAATAATCCCTAAAATAATTTAGCTACATACAAACTAATAAATAACAATCGTTTTTCGTTAATAATACCCTCACCCCCTGCCCTGAAAGAAAAAACAAACAAACAAATAAATAATTCTAAAGACACAGTAATAATTAAATACATTACATCAAATTCCAATATATTTTTAAAAACCTTACTTCTCACATCAACCTGTTGAACATAAATTATTATAATTAACAGTTCAAACCATTGACGCAATAGAATAATATTATCAATGGCTAAATCCCACTACATGTGTAGTTTTAACATTTGAACACAAAAATAATTAAAGAAAAAAAAAAGAAATAACTAACTAACTAAATAAATAAATAAATAAATGAATACATAAATAAATGAATACATAAATAAATGAATACATAAATAAATGAATACATAAATAAATGAATGGAGAAAGTAATAATTAAATACATTACATCAAATTCCAATATATTTTTTGAATCTTGCTTCTAACTACAACATGTTGAACATATTATCATCAACAATTCAAACCATTGACGTAATGGAATATCAACGGCTCAAAGCCACTACATACATTATGTACTAAAATTACATGTGTAGTTTTAACATTTGAACACTTGCCCGTTTTTCGTGAGATCCAATGTAACAGAGGGCCAATAACACTCACCATACCTGTAGCCTATCACTATCTCTAAAAATCTGGGGGGAACATTTTAAGCAGGACTGGTGGGCTGCTAAATATGGAGACATGAGTGCATTATCCTAAGTGTTGGAATCAGTTTTGATATAAGCTTAACAGTGGTAAAGACGTGGTTAGTCAGGTAGGTTATTTATAGCACACGGGTTCGTCTACCTAGCGCTTCGCTTTTTTAAAATCTCCTTACATCTATCTTTGCCTAATCATCTCTGTCCGTCTGTTTATAGATTTGTCTCTCTCTGTGTGTATCCCTCGCTCTCGCCACCCCACGCGTTATTTCTATCTCTCTCTGTCTCTGAGAGACAGAGAGAGAGAGAGAGAGAGAGAGAGAGAGAGATGCTGTTTCTCTCGCTCTCTCTCTCTGTCGCTCTCCCTTTCGCTATTTCTCTCTATATCTCTTTCTCTCCCCAGCTCGCTCTCTGTTTGTCTGTCTGTCTGTCTGTCTGTCTCTCTCTCTCTCTCTCTTCTCTCTCTCTCTTCTCTCTCTCTCTCTTCTCTCTCTCTCTCTCTCTCTCTCTCTCTCTCTCTCTCTCTGTCTCTCTCTCTTTCTCTCTCTCTCTCTTTTTCTCCTTTATATCTTTTATCTCTGTTTACCTGTACATCCCTCTATTTCTCTCTTTACTTCAGAAATAGATTTAACCGCTAGATTATTTCTGGATTATCTCTACAATAATTGTAAGGCAATGCTTTTGGCACAAGATAAGATCTAATCACACATCGTAAAGTTCACACTTTTATAGTAAAACCAGGCGGTAGGTAGGTGTGAGTCCCACATAGCTGTGGATATACGTGTGTGATTCCTCGCCTCCGTGAATTGTACGGTTGGTTTAACGTCCAAATCAGCACTATATAGGCTATATTGTAGACGGGCCCCAAGACTGACGTCTGGCAATTTTGTGTGCTGCCACACACGAGACAGGGCGGGGATACCTAGACTCCTGTCTCAGCCGATCATAATAAACTGACACCGAACCAAACAGTAGGGAGCGAAATCGCCAGGGCTCGAACCTAGACATTTTGCGCCGGAAGCCGATGTTCTACCCCAGGACCACCGCGCCCCCTCGCCTCCCTGGAACATGCGCTCACGTGCGTAACAGCAATCTAAACTTGGACGACCACCTTTCACGCGAAAAGAAAATAGAAAAATGAACCTAAATATGCACGCTGCCTTTAATTCACTTTCTGAGTTGAATTTCTTGTCAGTTTCTAGAATTACGCTTTCGTTGGGTTACTTGGTGCTAGCTACGTTCATTAACGTTTGATTGTTTTGTTGTTGTTGTTGCTGCTTTCGTTGTATTTCTGTGTTTTTTGTGTTTTTGTGTTGTTTCGTTTTTGCTGTAGACGAGCAATATGCCTTTGATGAAGATAAAAGGGGGAGATAAAAGCTTGATTTTATTATGAGTGCATTATAAAATACACCTGCAAAAATCATTCATTTGGTTGTGTAAAAGTTATGTGAAGGTAAAGCAGTTTTTTAAAATTATTTTTTTATTATTTTTTTTTTACAAAAAGTTTTAAAACAGATACCGTATCTTTTGGGAATTTAACAAAGTAAAAATTCCTTTAAAATTTTCATCATACATAGAAGGAAACACACTATGGTTTGATAATTTATAAAGATTATAACAGGACCAACATATGCAACAATGTCACATGGGGCGCGGTGGCCCAGGGGTAGAACATCGGCTTCCGACGCAAAAGTTCGATTCCTGGCGGTTGCGTTCCCAACTGATTGGATCGGTGTCAGTATAATGTGGCCGACTGAGACAAAAGTCATGGTATCCCTGCCCTGTCTCGTGTGTGGCAGCAAATACAATTCTCAGACGTCCGTCTTGGGGCCCGTCTACGATATAGCCTATATAGTGCTGATGGTAGACGTTAAAACCAACTCAACTCAACTCTCAACGCAACAATGTCATTGCTATGAACTGACTCTCACAGTAACTATCATAGTTAGTCCAAGGTTGCCCTCTTTTGGGCTCGCACTCTAGAGACCTAGTGTCGCATGAGATCTATTCCAGAAGCTCGTGCTTTGATATCAGAGTTCGATTTTCGCACTTCTAACAGGGTTTATGCGGACGCGCATCTGAATTACAAATTCCAGTGCTTTGATATCAAGGTTCGATGTTCGCAGTTCTAACAGGGCTTATCGCGACACGAATGGGAAGCAAAAATTCCAGTGCTGTGATATCAAGGATCGATGTTCGCAAAACCGACTGTGCGTATCGCGACGCAGTCGGAATAAAAAAAAAAAGATTCTTTGTGTAGTGTTTGTCTGTTTGTTTGTGTTTGTGTGTGTATGTGTATATATGTATATATGTACAATGTATATGTTATTCCGTTGCCGAAATTCTCTTATCTCTTTCCATTCTCTGTTTTCCTCACTCACTTTCTCTATCTCTCACCCTTTCTCACTTACTCCCTCACTCACTTCCTCTCTCTATCTTTCGCAGCGTTCGTCTTTCTCTCGCTCTGAGATTTTTTCACTCACTTCCATAAATCTTTATTATTCACTTAGAAACTATACAGTAACCAGTTTTGACGTAAAATATATTATTGGCTCTCGCTTTCTTTTTAGATCTCTCACTCTCTGACTCTCTCTCTCTCTCTCTCTCTCTCTCTCTCCATATATCCATATATTTATCTATCTATCTATCTATCTATCTATCTATCTATCTATCTATCTATCTATCTATCTATCTATCTATCTATCTATCTATCTATCTATCTATCTATCTATCTATCTATCTATCTATCTATCTATCTATCTATCTATCTATCTATCTATCTATCTATCTATCTATCTATCTATCTATCTATTCTATCTACCTCTCACTCACTCCTCTCTCTCTATCTCTCCTTCTTTTCTTTAGAAATCTATCCTCGGCTTTTACGTCATAACATTCCTTGACTAAACAAACTTTGGTCTATTTCGGGCTACTGTCCCTAGGCCCTCTAAAGGCCAAAAATAGTTTTTAATGGAAGTTCTGCTCTCCCACTCCCCCCTCCCCCCCCTCTCTCTCTCTCTCTCTCTCTCTCTCTCTCTCTCTCTATCTCTCTCTTCTCGTCCCTCCCCTCCCTTCCATAATCACAGCCAGTTAGTCATGTCTGTCTTCTGTTATGAAACGAAACATCTTGTAGTACTTTGATACTTCGTATTCAAAAGATGAATATGTTTATATATATCAACATAATCGAAAACTTTTTTAAAAATTCAATGTTGGTATCAGCATATTAAAGTTTATGTAAAACTATCTTTTATTTTAAAAGATTTTAGTATAACTGGCCTGCGTTTTCAAAGAAACATGTATGTTAAAAAAATTGCATTCAAAGATTAGTCTAACCTACCACAACCAATATCATCCACAATATACCGTACCTCTCTATATCTCCCATTCATTTTCGATCTAATTTTTGATTGCTGAGTGCATTATCTATAAATATTCTATGTTATAACCCCCCCCCCCCTCAACTCGTTCCATCTATTCAACAGACATGTCCTTGATTTAGTCAAGTCTGTCCTTGTTGTAACGTTGCGATGTAGATAAACATTGATTTGTGAGTAGGCGATCCACGCATCCTTGAAGAAAGGTGTTTTTTTTTCTCCTTTCTAGCTGTCAATGGCGCTGGTTTGCTTTGAGTGACATATTGATTGTGGTCCGACTGCCGACTGTCTGATAGAATTATCGCTGAAGAGATGTGTTGATGGGGATGGGTGTGGGAGAGAGAGAGAAATAAGAAATGCAGAGAGGGGGATGGAGAGTGAAGGACTAAGAGTCAGGGACATAAAGAGGGCGGGACTAAGATTTAGGGGAAGAGAAAGAAATATAAAGGATGGGAGGATGCATTAAGGGTGGGAGAGACAAAGAGAGAAAGAGAGAGAGATAGAGAGAGAGAGAGAGAAACAAAGAGAGAGATGAAGATATAAAGGGTGAAAGAGACAGAGAAGATGCATGTATTTAAGGGGGAGGGAGGTATACAACGCTTTCGTGCAGTTAATAACATCTCAAAACGTCTTCAGCCGTTCTTCCATTATTTAGTTCCCTGAGAACCTAGCGTTAATTATCATCAAATCACGCGTTCCACGTACTTCGAAGTGTCAATCACTCGGTGAAACATAATTTATTATTGATAAAATGGCAATTGCCTGAATTGACAACTAAAAAAAAAAAACAACCTGTGTCATAAATTTTTCACTTGATTGTATTTTCAATGACTATACGTATGTGTGCATGTGTGTGTGTGTGTATGTGTGAATGGCAGTGAGTGTGTTTGTGTGTTGTGTGCGATGTTTTTATTCAGTGTAAATTCGTGGGATTTTCGCAGCTGTTTTTTGTTTGTTGTTTTGTTTTGTTTTTTGTTGTTTTTTTGTTGGAAGAGGGTAACCAGCAGAGACTTTGAAACAAGTACTTTTTTATCATTTAGGGCAAACAGTTTGTCTCATTGTTGGAAAAAAAAATTAACTTAATTGAAAAGAACCTCAACATAGATATTTCTATAAACAGATAATCAACCGAAGTCTTTTACAACAGTCGTGCACAAAATGTAAATAATTATTTGGTAGAGTTAATAATTATAATAATAATGATAATAATAATAATAATAATAATAATAATAATAATAATAATAATAATAATAATAATAATAATAA
>RQTK01000323.1:413824-421324 GCA_003991915.1 Elysia chlorotica
CCCCGCCCCCCCCCCCTCCCCGTTCCTCCCCCCCACCATAATTGTTATCTTTGTTACGCCGCTCACACCCAGGTATCGGCGATTGAAATCCAATTGGGATAAGTGCTCACTCTCATCTACAAAGTACCTGCTCTGCTCACGACCCGTGTGGCTGTCAGGCTGTGAGAGCGCGCGTGAGGGACTGATAGTCACACAGTCAGGTGCAAGATGAGCGATATGCGGCGATATGTCCGCATAACACACAATTACCTGAAGTGATGGGACGGACAACACAATACAAAACGGGTTTACATATTGACCGGTCGGGGCAAATATCGCTGGCAGTCTCAACCTCGTGTAAGAACAGCGCGTGCATGTCACGTGACAATGAAGGGGGCCACAGAATTGAAACACGAGCAGAAGAACGAGGCTGTTATATTGGATGGTTTCCGGATGCAGAGGTGTCGCCATAAAATTTTGCTTCAGTCTGGACTCTAGAGGAGGGTAGCTAGGTGTATACATTGAAAAAGTGTCATCTCTTGAATATATAGTTTTAATGTTATTCGCAGTTTATAAGAGGGTTTATCTAAATTAATTAATTTGTCATTGGAAATACCATTGACGGAGGAGGGGGAGGGGAAGAGAGAGAGAGAGAGAGAGAGAGAGAGAGAGAGAGAGTGGGCAAAAGAGAGAGAAAGTGGACAAGAGAGAGGGGGAGAGAGAAGAGTGCCGCAGTCTAAATATGGGTTACCTATTATAAGAGAGCACTGTTTATTCGTTCTATTAAAAACAAGGATATTATGCAGCTGGAAAGATACTCAAACCAGAAAGAAAAAAAAACGTTCTAAATATTTTAGTTCCTTTGTTCAACTCACACTTGTAACATAATCTCTCTTTTCGGTATGTAGGGTCCTTTTTATGTCAATATACAGAACTGTGTATCTTTAAACCCTTTCCATTCTCAATCTCGCTCTCTCTCTTTCTTTCTCTCTTTTTCTCTGTCTCTCTGTCTCTCTCTCTATCTAATATCGTTATCTCTCCACCTCCAACTTATACACATGCTTTGTTATCCTCCTAATGTACCTTTGCATTTTTTCCCCTAAAGAAACCACTTTCGGTTATCTTTCTAACTGCATGAACGCAACATTTGCTTCTGTCAGTAACTTTTCTTTACCCCTTTCTTTAAAAACGGATTACCGTGCTGATGTGCCGTAAAAACAAAATCACTGTTTGAAAAGGGCAAGTATTCTTAGAACGCTACTAAAGCCCTCAGATCATTGGTATAGATCAATACAAGTTAACTATTTTAGTAACTTGGCATTTGTCATCACTGGCACTTGGCATTTCAAAAAAACATTTCAGAACCTGCTACATACGTTTTAAAAGAGCGTCTCACAGCTTCCATTTATTATATAACCTCTACAATATAATATCAATCAAATTGAAGGAAATTGAATGTAGTTTCAAAATATGAACAATTATATCAAAAGGTTTTGAGCAGTATGCTTTTTATACAAAAGTAAAAAGAGACATCTCTAAAAATAGTTAAGGCATTTTTACACCAAATGTCTCTAATCGGAATAAAAATGGGCTTTGTATGAGCCCAATGGGCACTGCACCTTATTATTAGGTGCATGCAATACTTTATAAGAAGTTTGCACAGCAAATTGGAAGACGATTACTCAAAGTAATTCTCAAATGGCGCAAAAAGGGTGGATAGAGATGGAACCTCTTCAGTTTTCACCTCCCGATTTGTTTCTGTGTATTTAAAATTATCTTGTCGGCCGTTGAACCAGCTCTCTCTAAGTTTTGTTTTAATATTGCCTTAGTTTCAACAAAAGTCATAATTAATGGTGTCGGTACCCCAGAGTAGCGTGTACGGACGCACACTGAACCAGACATGGGCTCGAACCATAAACCTCCTGCTACAAAAGTAAATGCTTTAACTACAGCACAACCGTGTACCAAAAGTTTGTGCTCTCCAGTTATTACATTATACTAGATCTGTGTAAGTAAAATTATCTTGTCGGCCGTTGAACAAGTTCCACCCTGATGATTTAGAGACAGGGCTGTTTGCCATCTATTCACGCCAGGCATTATCACCTGAATAGCCGAGGCCTGGGCATTCACACTCAAATAGTACACACCTGCACATGTGTTTCCCCTCCCCAAATATACATATTATATCTATGTATGTATATAGCCCACCCGCCCGCACATACACATTTGTGCATACGATTATTTCTTTACATTAAGTTCTTGAATTCTAACACTGTTTCTGGATTTTGCGGGTCTTTACCCATTCTTAAAAATAAACAAAAAATGTTCAGAATCTTCTTGGCATAATTGCTGCTTGCTTCACCTTCATATTTATATAGTGATGCAATGTTTATTGCCTATTTTCTTAGCTTTTCGTTTACTATGAAGAGTTTTTTCGTTCTTTAGCAAAACAACCTCTCTCTCTCTAGACTTAACGTCGCCTAAGTCTGAAGAAAAGTCCTAATTAATGGTGGCGGGACTCCAGAGTAGCGTTTCCGTGGTGCGAGTCCTGGCGATTTCGCTCCCTACGTTAAACCAACTCAACATCAACAACAATATTCACACTCAGATAATACCAACATCCCCATTTAAACAGATACATATACCCGCAAACAAACACATTAGAAAAGTTTGCATACTGTTACTTTCCACATTTCTCACCTATAGGAGGATGCGAAGACTTTTTACACCACTAAAAACCCGAAGTTTGCCTATCAGTAACAATATGTGAAGAATTAATATATCCGATACTAATATTAATTGCGCTATGTGTACATCCAACGCAGAGGGCAATTATTGACGTGGATTGTTGTTGAGAAGTGGCTATTATGCAACGTCCACATTGGAATTCAGGGATATGAGTAGAATCCAAACAAATGGTGGACACTGCATCGCTAAACCCATCACATGTAAAATGTGTGTGTGTGTGTGTGTGTGTTTTTTCAGGGGGGGGGGTCCTTAAGACCAATAATCTACACTTGCCTCCCATTTAAAACAAACTGTATTCATTTGCCGATATCCTCATACAATGAGACAAATAGAAAGAGAGAGATAGAGAGAGCGAGAGAGAGAGAGAGGGGGAGAGAGAGGGAGAGGGCGAGAAAGAGAAAGAGAAAGATCGAACGAAAGAGAGAAGGGGGTGGGGGAGGAAGACAAAGATAAATCCTTCCCCACCCTTCCAATCCCCCACACAAACACTTTATCCCCAGTTTCGCATCATGTCCGTTATTTACCGCTGTTTAAAGAGCTAATCCATCGGTGCAGGTCTGTGGGGATTCCCAGAGAGCAGGGCAATCACCAGGCCCTGTGCTGATTGGGTCGGGCTGAGTCACGTGTTGTTTGGGGGCAAACTGTGATCACTTTACGGGGTTATGCTAATTCTCTATTTGTGAGCAGGCAGAGGGGTTTGAGTGGACAAGAAGGAGAGAGAGAGAGAAGAGATATTGAAAGAGAGAGAGACAGAGGGGTGGGGGGGCACAGAGAAACCCTTTCCTACCCTTCCAAACCCCCACACAAACACTTTATCCCCAATTTCGCATCTTGTCCGTTATTTACCGCTGTTTAAAGAGCTGATCCATCGGTGCAGGTTTCTGTGGGGATTTCCAGAGAGTAGAGCAATCACCAGGCCCTGGGCTGATTGGGTCTGCTGAATCACGTGTTGTTTGGAGGCAAACTCTGATCACTTTACGGGGTATGCTAATTCTCTGTTTGTGAGCAGAGAAAGAGAGAGAGAGAGAGAGAGAGAGAGAGAGAGAGAGAGAGAGAGAGAGAGAGCGAAAGAGAGAGAGATACTAGATCACAGAAAGATGTGCCCCTCTGTCACTGTTAAACTATCTTTGGGAGAGTTCACATCAGCACAATTTGAAGAATTTGAAGAATAACACATGCATACTCACACACCCGCGCACATGGGGATAAATCTAGAACCGGCGACCAATGTACGACGCCCAGTTAGGCAAGACGGAGAGATGAATAGATAGAAAGACAGAGAGATGGAGAGATTGAGTGATGGAGTGATGGAGAGATAGAGAGATGGGAAAAATGGAGAGATAGATAGATAGAGAGATGGAGAAATGGAGAGATAGAGAGATAGAGAGTTAGAAAGATGGAGGGATGGAGAGATAGAGAGATGGAGAGATGGAGAGATAAAGAGAAGGAGATATGGAGAGATGGAGATATGGACACCCTTTCTTCTGCTGTAGTTAAGCTCAATAGAGATTCACCAAGCCTGAAAACATGGAAGAAAAAAATGTGGACAAAAATAAATTCTAGGCAATCGACGTGTATTAATTCGGATCTCGCGTGGGATTACAGGGGAATAGCTATTTCACTCGGAATTAGACCGATGGGATATGTAAAGGAAAGAAACTGTTAGAAAAGAAAAGAGGAAAGTTGCGAGGAGATGGCAAAAAAGTTAATTGATAGGATGCTTTGCAGACAGAGGCTTTTTGGAGAGCGTCATTAATTGCACAAAAATTTGGGAATATACGAGTTGTTGATTTTTATGTGTTGTTTTATTCTAAATTGCTGCGTTAAGTTTAGATAGCGTAAAAAGATTGAACGTATGGAAAATGTGAAATTGTTTGAATGTAAAAGATTTTGTATAATTAAATCTAATTTATTATAAATTCTCTTATCTTTATATTTTATATTGAGTCGTCCTGTCGTTCAAAGCAAGTATGATTATTCACTCCACAAAAAAGCTTGAATCTTTGAATGATAATTATTGTTAAGATAGACCATATCATATCTTATGGCAAAACGTATATATTTTCGGAAGCTCTTCTGAGGAACTGTATTCAAGGTACTGATTTCGATCTTTTAGATAGATTAAAACTAACATATGTTAGTATTTTTAGCTCCAAACAGATTGTCGCAATACAAGGTATACTTTCATTGAAATCGAACTATTTTTATTATTAAGCTACTCCTACCTTCTCAAGAAAGATCCATGTCGAATATGACTCCAGGTTGGACTATACTGAACTGAGCTGTTCATTTACTGATACATGTACCAACCATAGACCTTTAGAAGGCTATATACCAACCCAGCTAGAACAGGAAAATAAGCCTAGCATAACGGATATTGAGCCCGGCAAATTTTATTTCAATTCGCGAGGTTCAGTTGTTACGATCCATAGTAGACTTACATGATCATCTTTTAGCATTAGTCTCCAAGTTCTTAAGATATCTATCAGACACCAGGGCTGTGCAAATGTTTGGGTGAATAAAAAACTTCATTAATAACTTCATTAAAAACTTCATTAAAAAATTCCTTTTTTTTTCAAATTGAAAATCTTTTTTTTTTTTTGGTGTTAGTTCTCAATGATAGACTGTGCCGCAAACAAATTTAAGATTGGTGTGCGTACATGGTCTATGTTAAGAGGGAAATTTTGCTGAGTTTTTCAAAAAGATCAGGCGGCAGATGCTGACCAAAATATTATGATAGCAATAGGGCCAACAGTGGCTTGATATGAGAAGGATTTCCATGGGGAAATTCTGCGTTGTTTTTCCCCTAAACGTATTTGTAATTTTTACTTATTGTTTCTCCTCACGGTACACTTACGTAAGAAGAAAAAAGGCAAGCATCTGTTGTTGTACAACTAAATTGTTTATAAAATTCATGGTATTTTAAAACCCAAAATCATATTTAAGCACAACCTTTAGGTTGTTGTGGTTATTAATGTTAATTCAGTGCATCTGTTGTTATAAAACTTATGTTATTTTAAAACTCAGAAATTATATTCAGCCATAATCTTTAAATTGATATGGTTATTATTGTTAATTCATAGCAAATCAAACACCAACACTAATTTTTTCATCGATCAACAAATTAACCATAATAGATTTGACTGGAAGTTATACAGTTGATGTAACACGATAAACGGTTAACAATTAACCATTTGTGATGAATTATACTCCAGATCTGATATCGATATGGATTATGCGCTTCTAAGTGACTTGTGAGGGAAATCTATATCGATTAGTGTTTATTCGCAAATATCTCAAGAATTCCAGACACGGAGGTCCAGACTGGGGTAGTTTGGTTTGGTAAACAACAACCCTGGATCGCCGTGCTCGGTAGTGACTGCTGCACATGGAGGTAGTGATGGTAATAATGGCTGATGAGTTAAGGTTAGTTTGGAAAGAGAGGAGGATGCAGACAATAGAGAGTTTAAGCAGACTTACTTGTAGCTCTGACGTGTACCGGTAGCGTGTAGGAAAACGAGGCTCGCGATACAAAGTGTCGCCTGGCTGAAAGTTTGAGCCTTAAGAAAAGTCCGGACAGTAATCAATTCTGTTATTTTTTTAACTATTTTTTTCTTGGCTCAGAATTTTCTTCAGGCAAATTCTAGGCTATCCATGAAGCTTCTTATGATACCTATTTTTGTATCGACAGTTATCGACATTACCGCGTACAAGAACACTACATTCATATTTGTAAAATATACCGTTTTTAGTCAATAAAAAACGTGAAGAGGGTGCTGTCTGTATGTTTTCCCTTTTATCAGTATTCGGATTTCCTGTATCCTATATTTCAAACCTGGGTGAAGGTCCATCTTTAGACACAGATTATAGAGTCACTTTGGTTTGTACTTCAACCAGCATCCTAAGCTCATCCCTCCCTCTCTTATGACGGTAACATGTTCCCTTTCTTTTATAGGAAAAAGATATTTTATCGAATTCAATAAGCAAATGACTCTTTATATTGTCCTTTTTATTTTTATTCCGATATATTTTTAATAGCTTTGTACTTCATTATTTATTTAAATAACACGTTCTATTACTAGTTTAACCTCATGTTTAAATCTGCGTCCTGAATTTATGCAACGGAAGCGCTTTTTCGAACTAATAATAGGCTATTGATAACATTAAGCCGTAGAGTACTTTCCCATTGCTTATTGCCACTTCGAGAAAATAAATTTCTCAGTTTTATTTGTTGTTAATAAGTACTAATCTAGATTTGCGATCTATGGTTCAAATAAAATGTCTTAGTTGTTATAGCACAATATATTTTTTTTATTTTCTACTTGGCAAGGTGATAAGGTATTGTATGAATAAAGGATGCATGTTTGATCTTCGTCATTTGTATTTCCTTGTATAATCATAGTTAAAAATATAAATTAGCAGCAACCTATACCTAGGTTTGTAATTACTATTTCTTCTCATAAAATTGGAGAGAGATTTAAAAACAAGTTGCCAAAATATTAAGATTTTTAACTCGTACTCCGTCAGTCCTATTCAAAGATACAAGAAAAGAATGCAATAGTCCGTGCCATTATCCACATCGTTACGCCCCCATCAGCTCCCACCACGTTTTTTCTTGGAAGGTCAAGTGTAAGTGTCCGTTATTTCTGCACTGACCCTCCTGGATTGCCTGTCTGTCATCGCCGCCTGCTGGCAAGTCATGAATTTATTATGGTAGCTGGACTCGGTATGTGTTCACTTATGTACGGCCCGATATATGTACATTTATATGGT
>RQTK01000323.1:423824-433687 GCA_003991915.1 Elysia chlorotica
TGAGTAGGCTGAACAAAAATCACTCTTTAAGTATCTGAACTAACTCTCGTGATGATTAATGAGTTATACATCACTGTTACACTTGTTGCACTATCACTGAAAGCTGTTCACTCCAATCGTTTTGGTGACTTGGCCTGTTTTTAAGAAGGACTCGCCTTTGAGCCAATGTATGTGTGTGTGTGTGTGTGTGTGTATAGACTGATAGTAACTCTGACTAATCTAATCCAAGGCAGCCCGGATATACAATACATGTATACCACTGTCTGGACTAGATCTAGTCTTTACACGGAAACGAGACAATTACTTAGCAATGTTGGATTGTTTCGGGGCCTGAGTTGGGTTCCTTATGTTATTTTTATTCTTTCCTAGGGTGATTTTCGGTTCAATTTGTGTGTTTATGTGGGCTTTTTTGGGTAGATGAACTTCGTTTTTGGCGACCCAAAAATAATATCAAGTCAATTCGCCGAATTGACTGAAGTGAGTACTTTTTGAATAACAAGGGTAATAGTGATATATTTATTAAATTAGTATTATAGATAGGACAGAAAAATACTCAGTAAGTTTTTTTCGTTTAGCGTTAAAGCCTACTAGACTTTGAATGTAAACTCTACTAACTGCACTTAATATATTAATGATATAGCTATGCTTAGTTTTAAATGCAATTAATGTTTGTTTATTTTGTTAACCCTGCCTTTGTTATTTTTGGAAGATTTGATTTCGGTTCAAAAAATATCAGGCCAATTCACCGAAGTAGACAAACATTTATACTAAGAGCCAAATTGAACTATATTTTTAAGCTTGTTGGCCCAATTAGAACAGTTTACATTTTTTGTTATATGGGCTGTGTGGGCTGAACAAAAAATGCTCTCTGAGTATTGCATTGTTTTAGCGTCTATAAGAATTTGATAGAAATAGATCAATATTATTCTTATTAAATAGAATTTAGCTCACGTAAGTCTATTCAGTTAATTGGCCTGCACTTGCGAAGGCCTTGATTCAATGTATATGTTTTGTGTCTTTATGCAATTTTGAGTGTATTGTTTTCGGTTCAATGAGTGTGCTTTTGTTGTTGTTGTTGTTGTTGTTGTTGTAATAAATGACTTTTGAACGAAGCTTTCCAAAATAGGAGGAAAAGTCAGAGAAGTACATAAACATTTGCATTTAGATTCAAAGTTAATTATAATCATTTCAAAAGAATAAATAATCAGATCACTTCTCATTATTGCATGCAGTGTAGGCTGAGTAGCCTGGACAAAAATCACTCTTTAAGTATCAACTGAACTAACTCTCGTGACGATTAATCAGTTATACATCACTGTTACACTTGTTGTACTAAAGGGGTGCTCGGTGGCCCTGGGGTAGAAAGAACATCGGCTTCCGACGCAAGATGTCCAGGTTCGAGCCCTGGCAATTGCACTCCCTACTGGTCGGGTCGGTGTCAATGTAATGTGATCGGCTGAGACAGGAATCATGATATCCCCGCCTTGTCTCGCGTCTGGCAGCATATAAAATTGTCAGACGTCAGTATTGGAGCCCGTCCATATTATAGGCTACGTAGTGCTGATGTTGGACGTTAAATCAACTCAACGACGTTACACTAAAAACCGCTCACTCCAATTATTTTGGTGACTTGGTCTGTTCTTACGAAGGCCTCGCCTTCGAGCCAATGTATGTGGGTGGGTGTGCTTTTTTGAGTAGCTTTTTTTCTTTTTGGTGACCTTGCCTGTAGGTAAATTGTATTGGCTTTAATGTAATCCCCATTCTTGGAGCGTGAATTATTGGGACTTCTCAGTCACTCTTGCCTTGGCTGTAAGAGGGTTCTAGTTTCGGGTTGACCCTGTCTCCAAAAAGTCCGTGGTAAGACTTTGTGCTTTACTAACCTTAGCAAAATAAAAATAAAACAAAATTGAAAGTCCATTGTCACGAAAATGTGTTCATAAAATGTACACGTAACGTTGTAAACTATAGATAAAGAGACGGAAAGAGATTGAGAGAGATACAGAGAGACAGAGAGATGCAGACAGACATATAGAGATATAGACAGACAGACAGACAGGCAGACTGACAGACGGACAGGCAGACAGACAGACAGGCAAGCAGTCAAACAGAAAGACAGACAGATAGAGACAAATCGATAACGAAAGAGCGAGAGATACAAAGAGACAGAGAGAGATACAGACAGACAGCAAGACAGACAGACAGGCAGACAGAGAGAAAATCAAGAGAAAGAAAGATGTAGATCAGAATATATTGACAAAGAGAAAAGGGGAGGATGGCTATACCGATAAAGATGAAGAGAGCGAAAGAGACAGAGGAAAATTTCCCGAAGGTCGATGCTGAGATAAGATGCCTTGACCAGATATGTCCACTCTGAAATCCGCTGGACACTGGCTATCTGTCTGTGGTAAAATCCCGTGCTTTCCTAACTTAAACGGTTTTTTAATGGAAAACCCATTGTCACAAATATTTGTAGAGAAAATATGCGTGTAAAGTTGTAAACTAAAGTTAGTGAGAGAGAGAGAGAGATGGAGAGAGACAGAGACAGACATTGGCAGACAGACATACAGACAAACAGGCAGATTTAAACAGACAGACAGACGAAGGGATAGATAGACAGACATAAACAAAGAGAAAGAGATAGAGAGAGATACATGCATCAAGAAAAAGAAAAAGAAAATCTATGCATATCAATGAAACCGATTACAAAGAAAGGAAGGGAAGTGCCGATAAACATGGAGAGAGATCATAGATATATATTTAGAGAGGGATACACACAAAAGTTCCTCATGTGATGGACACTGAGATAACGAGCCTTGACCACGAGTGACCGCTCTGGAATCCGCCCTGGACTCTGGCCCTCTTTCTGATCTGTTGAAAGACAACTGATCTTATCACCTTGGTTAACCTTTTCATGTGCAGGTACCTAACTTTACGTACAACCTGATAACAGTAACTATTCGTTTCTTTTTAGTTAACAAACGAACCTGGTTGAATGGATCTGTTATTTTTTTCCCTTGTTTTGTTGCGTTGTTATTCGTTTTCTTATTGTTCTGTTTAAGTGTGTGTGTTTTATTGGGTCTAGAGGAGGGGGTTTGTTGTTCTTGTTATTATTATTGCTAGGGTCCAAGTTTGTTTGTTTGTTTGTTGTTGTTGTTTGATATTGTTATTGATGTTGTTATTGTTGTTGATGTTGTTAATGCTCTCCTCTCTCTATCTCTCTTTAACTCTCTATCCCTATTTTGACTCCCAAGGTATCTGTTTAGCTAAATAAAGGCCTTTTTTTTAATAAATCTTCATATCGATTGTTACTTCTCAATACTTTTATAAACTGATATAAAGCCTTCTTAATTATATTTTAAATGATAGTTGACTTTTTTATCGATGACTCAACTCATGGAGTCAGAAATCCGAAGGGACATCATCCAACTCTATGTTCATAGTTCACTCCATTACAATAATTCTAGATCTATACTTTACAAGGAAAAAGAGTGAAAAAAAAATCTGCAGCTTGAAACAGAAATTGAGTTTTTTGTTGTTGTTTTTTTTAATGCGTAAGGCAAAGAAAAGCGCACCCCCAAGTCGAAGTCCTCAGACAGCTGTTACCTAAGACTAATTGGTAGACGCAACAGGATTCCGGTGAAATAGAAGACAGATTCTTTACTTGAAAGTTAGAATTTTCAAGGAATGAATTTTTCAAAATCATTTTTAGAACTGCATTTTATAAGTCTTTTTAAATTGGAGATTTACTACTTTGAAATTGTCAACATTTTGCTCTACCATCGTGATGGCGTACGAAGTAAATATTGGTGTATGCGAGATTGATAAGGAAAAAGATAGACAGAGTGGACAGAAAAGGTTTATTTGACATAAAATATGGCGAAGAGATGTCAATGTATGTAGAGAAAAAAAGATGGTCCGGATTTGAAGACAGATCGAGAGACATGGAGAGAGAGAGAGAGAGAGAGAGAGAGAGAGAGAGAGAGAGAGAGAGAGAGAGAGAGAGAGAGAGCTAGTTTGTAAACGTTTACGTTAAAAATTGTAGGTTTGATTATTGATCACTACAAGTCAAGACTGGTGAACAGACAGACAGACAGACATACAGACAGACAGACAGACATGCAAGTTAGACTGAGAGACAAGAGAGGGAAATACAACCAGATATAGGCATATACAGAGAGAGAGAGGGGGGGGAGAGACAGACAGACAGAGAGAGATAGATAGATAGACAGATAGAGATAGATAGATAGATAGAGAGAGAGAGAGAGAGAGAGAGAAAGACAGAGAGAGAGAGAGAGAGAGAGAGAGAGAGAGAGAGAGAGAGAGAGAGAGAGAGAGAGAGAGAGAGAGAGAGAGAGAGAGAGAGAGAGAGGGAGGGGGTGATGTTATTAAAATCTTTTTAAGGCAGACAGACAACCTGAAAAATTCAAAAAAGTAATCGCGGGATAAAAACGCCCAAAAAGCGGTGTAATATATCTTGCTTTAAAACTGCTCGATAGGGGAGACTTTACGTGGATGGATGAAAAAAAGGAAGGGATATTTTAATCAAACAGAAAGAGGCTCTTCAAGTCCCACTCATCGCAAGTCTAAATAGAGTTATGACAGGGAGAGACACCACGGCCTAGACGGGTGTTTTTTTCACGATTTGACGATTTGACACTTGCTTAAACAGTGATGATAGTATGAGCTTTAGGTCAGATCTAGTCGGCTTTCAAAAATTTCTTTTCAGGCTCTGGGGAAAGATGTAGTTGATGCCAAAGTTAGATAAGAAATCATTTTCCATTTTATCAATTTAATCTTCAGTCTTTGAAGACTACTGGATGGGAGTTTACGAAAGTCATGGGGATTGTGGGATGGATGAAGCTGAAAAGATTATTATTGATGAATTTGTAGTGAGCTAAAGTTCAAAATTATGTTTCTTCAAATTAGGTAAAAAAATTAAATCATTAGGAGTTTTTGAAAAATTGGAACGAAGAGATACACTAGCTATTTTATTCTGAGAAAATCGCAATAAGAACGTCATTGTAAACTTTTGATTGTTTTCTCGTTGCTTTTTGCTTTTGATTACTTTTTTAATCTTTAGTTTGGACAGCTGTTTTTTTTTTTTCGAATCGTGGTTTATGATTAAGGCCCACATAATTGTCCCACATACCGTTAGTTTTAATTTGACTTTGTTTAATCTTGTAATTTTAATAATCAACCGTTCTAATGGTCTGGTGCAGTGTGCTCTTCAAAATTTGCGGACTTTAAAAAAAAATTCAATATTTATAATAAAATTTAAACATTCTTAAGTCTTTGTAACGAAAGAATAATTTTCTCTTACATACCGAAGTCAATTTATAATGATGATTTTTTGCTGGTTAAATACATGTATTATCTATCGCCAGTAGCCAGGTTCATTTGAGATCAATACCAAGTAATGTAGCAATGTCTGTGGAGAATCCTTTACTTTTTACAGCCACTTAAATTTATCAAGAATCTCTTACCCACTCATACAAAATAATAAGGCGAGCTAAAAGCGATGTTGTTTTTACTCGAATATCCTAGCATTAGACAAATTGCCAAAATCCAGAATTAAAAGTATTAAAAGTATTGGAGCTAAGGAGCTCTCAGCTTTTGTTCTTTTGTGGAGATGAAAATTAGTTTATGTCACGATCGCTTTATCCTGCCTTGTAGTGCGGAAAATTCCTCGTTAACTTAAATATCTAAAAATGAATATAATATAATAGAGGTTTTGGCATTTCCATATTTACGTCACTTCTTGTCATTTCGAATAAAGTTATTCCGCCTCTCGATGCAGAAAATTTGAAACTCTTCATGAAGGGAAACTAAAAAAAAAAACAACAACAAAAAACCAGAAGGAGGAACCAGACCGTCTGAGAGGGACGTTAACTAAAGCGGAGAGAGAGAGAGAGAGAGAGAGAGAGAGAGAGAGAGAGAGAGAGAGAGAGAGAGAGAGAGAGCGAGAGAGAGAGAGAGAGAGAGAGAGAGAGCGAGAGAGAGAACTCGTTACTGGGATCAGCCACTTCCGGCTGGCCAACTGGCGGAACTTCCGGTATCTCCGCGGTGACAGCTGGACCGGAAATTTAAGTGGTCTCCCCTTGTCCACAGAATAGAGACATCACAGAGGCTGCATTCGTTACACATATGTTTTCTGCTCATTAGCTTTGGAGATCTTTCCGCCTTCACTTACAGAAAAAGGCTTTTGACAAGAAGATTTCGTCGTTTCTAAGAAGATAATGGAACGGAGTGAATTTATTTTAATAAGCTTGTTTGTTTAATGGATAGTTTCGGGGGTTTGCGTTTTATTTGTGTTATTATGCTTGTGTGTGTGGTTATAATGTCAACGGCATCATTTCAAAATTTAAAGTGAGTCTTCAAAGAAATTAACGCTGAGAATCATTACTACAAAAACATTAAGCTCAATTCTTGACATAACTCTCGAGACATAGTTCCGATACACATAATACTTTTACCATTAACTTTATTTGATCTCATTCAGTCGTAACAATCTAAAGTTAGAGAAGCCAATGCTTTCTTGTTATTTTAGTCTATTCGATTGAGAAGGAAATTCCGAAAAACGAAACAGATTGAATAAAGTTCGAAAACCTAGTATCGTGCATCACAAAATTGGCTAAAATATAATTATATAGGCACTGAGACCCCTCTTGTTAGTACTTAATATTTTCTTGTACTCCATTCTTCTGTAATACAATTCTATATCTGCAGTAGTTATTATTATTAAAGTTTCAATGCTTTTTTATATTTTCTAAAGCCATCATTAAATCATAGATTTTTTAGCATGGCGTGACCCAGGGCAAACGAACCAATTAAAGTGCAGTTGTCATTACAAACGAATCATAGATAAAATATATATTACTGTTCAATTAAATTAAACTAAATGACAAGCCTATATTAAGTGTTTGTTTATTAACCCTAAGGCTTGGGTAGAGAAAACTGTGTCTCCGTAATGAGGGGGCGCGGTGGTCTAGGGGTAGGATAGATAGATAGATAGATAGATAGATAGATAGATAGATAGATATATCTTAAGTCAAGCTAGTGTTCAGGGAAATATAAATGGATTGCAGACGAGAAACTAAGCATTTATATCACATTATACAAATTGGTTACCTCTTCGTTTTATATTTATACCTGATTTTAAATTGGTAAATGGGAGAGGGAGAAAGAAAAAGAAAGAAAGAAAAAGAGATTTAAAGACAAAGAGAAAGAGAGAGAGAGAGAGAGAGAGAGAGAGAGAGAGAGAGAGAGAGAGAGAGAGACAGACAGACAGACAGATAGAAACAGACACTGAGAGAGATATAGCACTCCAGGTTTGATTCGAGGAAGTCTCGAGCAAGATCAATGTTGGTATTGATGGTGAGTTGAGACTTGAGACGGATTTGGGTCACTCGTAATACGGGTCACCAGCTCTCAATATGGAGATCGTTTTGGTTCTCTTGATTTCTCTTGGTTTACTAGCGTTGAGTTGAGTTGAGCTGAGTTGGTTTAACGTCCATCATCAGCATTATATAGGCTATATTGTGGACGGGCCCCAAGACTGGCGTCTGACAATTTTATGTGCTGCCACTCACAAGGCATGGCGGGTATACCATGACTCTTATCCCAGCCGGACACATTGAACTGACACCTAATCAGTAGGAAGAGAAATCGCCAGGGCTCGAACCCGGACCTTTTGCCTCGGAAGCCGATGTTCTACCCCTAGGCCACCGCACCCCCCTGGTTTGATACCGTACATAGTGGGGCAAGAGGATAGCTCGAGGTTTTCGCTTCTGGTATTCTTTTTTTCCTCCCTTTTCCACATTGTCATTGTGGGAGTATACCAGGTTTATGTTTTTTTCGGTCTCAATATGCTGACGTCCATCCATACAAGGTTCGAACTGGTGCGAGCGGTAGAGCGTTGGTCTCCCAATCCGAAGGCCCGTGGTTTGAAACTGACGATAGGTCAAAAATATTTTTCCTATTTCGTCTCCTACTGGTTGAGTCAGTGTCAGTATAATTTGACTGGATGAGACAACAATCCAACTATCCCCTCAACGTCTCTTTGCGACAGCACGTAAAATTGTCAGATATTATTTTAGGACGCGTCGTCAACATAGCCAAAAAATGTTCACGTTGGACGTTAAGCACAAGCAACCCAACAGACAAGTCAGTAAGTAGATAGCTCGAATTTTTCGCATCTGCGATTTTACCCGTACCCATACAGACACAACGGGGATACCAAGATTTCTCTATTACCAAATCACAATAATCATATTGACGTGTATCTGATCGGTAGATACATAAATATTCCAATAGGGGATCCAATCCGTTATTTCTAAATTCAGAATCCGTCTGTTCGGCCAACTATTAAGAGGGGAAAAATACGAATATTCGTGAAATTAGAAGAAAAAAGTGGTTTCTTCGAATACCAGTACCACCATTAATTTCAAATTGCGTCAACCCATAGAGACATTGTCTGGTCGTCTACTCCTTACGTTCCTAATACATTCGGCGTAGATACTGAGTTATATCACTACAATAACAACAACAACAACAACAACAACAACAACAAAAACAACAAAAACAACAAATACAGCAACAACAACAACAACAACAACAACAACAACAATAATAACAACAACCACCACAAAAAATAAGCAAAAAAGGTTGGACTTTGTGAATATCTTTAAAAAATCAATGAAAAAGTTAAAGGTTTTGTAAAAAGAAAGAGACTGGGAGAAAGAGAATCAGATCAGAGAGACGGTAAGGTGATAGACACCCACCCACACACACACACACACACACACACACACACACACCAAACACAGACGCATGTGCACACACAGACAGAAATGAGAGGAGAGGGAAACAAAAATTGTACTCATTAATTTCCTCGAACCGCTGACTATCAAAAAAGAAGTAATGTCCAGAGGCAATAGGTCGGATGTCTTTGTGGAATGTTCTAATGATGATGTAAGACAAGAGTCGGGAGTCTTCGACAGGGCTTCCTTTGTATGACCTAGATTGGAATGAATCGTCATTTAAAAAATGATAATCAGTTTCATGATGGTGTTGCAATATAGATAGAGATAGATAGATAGATAGGTAAAATTTTAAGACAGACTCCCCACCCAGACAGACACACACGCACAAAAATACGGAAATAAGAGAGGAGAGGGAAACACAAATTGTACTCATTAATTTCCTCAAACCGCCAACTATAAAAAAGAAGAAATTAATGTCCAAAGGCAATAGGTCGAATGTCTGTGCGGAGTGTTCTAATGATGATGTAAAACAAGAGTCGTGAGTCTTCGAGATAGATAGATAGATAGATAGATAGATAGATAGATAGATAGATAGGTGGACACATAGATAGATAGATTGATAGAAAGATAGAGAGAAGGAGGGGCGGAGAGAGAGAGAGAGAGAGAGAGAGAGAGAGAGAGGGAAAGCGAGAGAGAGAGAGAGAAACAGAGAGAGATAGAGAGAGAAAGAGTCAGAGAAATGTTAAGACAGACACCCACCCACACAGACACACTCGCACAAAAATACAGAAATAAGAGCGCAGAGGAAAACAAAAAATTGTACTCATTAATTTCCTCGAACCGCTGACTATCAAAAAAGAAGTAATGTCCAAAGGCAATAGATCGGATATCTGTGTGGAGTGTTCTAATGATGATGTAAAACAAGAGTCGGGAGTCTTCGAGAGTGCTTCCTTTGTATGACCCAGACCGGATCGGATCGTCACATAAAAAATAATGATCAGTTTCATGATGGTGTTGCAATAGAGATAGATATATAGATAGATAGATAGATAGATAGATAGATAGATAGATAGATAGATAGATAGATAGATAGATAGAGAG
>RQTK01000323.1:443445-457677 GCA_003991915.1 Elysia chlorotica
TATTATTATTATTATTATTATTATTATTATTATTATTATTATTATTATTATTATTATTATTATTATTATTATTATTATTGTTATTCCTATTATTATCATTATTATTATTATTTTTCCTATCATCATCATTGCCATTATCCATTAATATCGGGCAAGCTTGGTACTTTTTAGACATCAATTTGATTCAGTTCGTGAATCAATGAACTGTCTTCTCCATTGACTCTCTCACTTCCCAAATCTTTTGCCTGACAGCTTTCTCTGGAGCGGGTTGACATGTTTTTTGGTCGAGTGTTCTATCGATTTATTACACCTCCCAGAAAAAGCACATTCAGCACGTCTTTGGACATTTGACACCGTTGTCATTAAGTTGGAAATAGAAATATGAAACTCATTAAACGCTAAAAATTATGGCGGCGAGTGGGATTGTCTTGGGTGTAAATGCAGGTTCACAAAAATGTCTATCTTTGTCTTCGTCATTAAGAATATCATCGTTACTGTTATTGTACGTATTATTTTATTCTTTTTTGGGTTTTACACCATCTTCTACACTACCGCCATTATCTCGTTGCCTTTTAATGCCTTAATTGTTTTTTATTGCAATTTTTTATCGTCATTGCTATTGTCATTACCAATTTCTTTTATTATTGTCATTTCCATTGTAAGGTTTACTTCTATTATCATTTAATTTGTTTTTATACAGTCATCGCTATATCGATTAATTGATCCATCGTTAGTGTCATTGGCACAGTCGTTTTCATCACCAGTCTTGTCGACATTATGAATATCTTTATTGTTGTTTCCACTATTATTATTTTAATCAAAATCATTATTGTTATTGTGTCTATCTTTTTCATGGTCATTATCATTTTCTGTAGCATTGTCAAAGAAGTGATTGCTATTAGTTTCATTTTTTAAAATCATCAATATCATTGTCATGATCATTGTTGTAGTCTTAGAACTTGATATTATTAGAGAATTCGTCATTTTTGTTTTCATTTTTAGCATCAATATCTTTGTCATCGTAATTGTCCACGTTATTTTCAACACCATTCTCCTCATTTACTCTTTCTCCAGTTAATTAGTTTCCTTATCAGATATATCTCCGTCAGTTGCCCGCTCTCCCAATCTTTTTTTTATTTGTGTGTGTACATAAAGTACACCAACGCCGGTAACATGGCAATTTTTTATGAACTATGTATAAAGATATTTTAAATCTGTGTCGACCTACTTCGATCTTGAAGCACCCGAGTGTAATAGGTCGAGAACCAACATCATAAAATATCATACCTTGATTTCTTTAGATTTTAACTCAATGTCGCGATTTTTCGCGATAGAAACAAGGCGAAGTGAGTTTACCAAACGTTAAAACATACACTAATTATCAACCTTGGCTTAATGCAAACTCTTTCCTTTTCTAAGACCACTACATGGTTGCTTAATTGAATGCTGTAAATATAGGTCTCAAGTCTCTTTTTTGGTTCCCACTTCTAGAACGCCTCATTGTTAACATCGAGTTAAGTCTTGGACTCCGAAACCTGACAGATTATTGTTATCTCACTAACAGTCTATTTCCTTGAATAGAAAATAAAATGTCATCGATTTCGCAAAATGTCAATGCGGATTATACAGATGGTATTTCCTTTACGATACAGGGGAAAACTAAGGTGTCTTAAGTCAACTCATGCGCCTGTCTGTACTAGTGTCTAATGTTTACCAATTGGTTACCAACTGTCTGCACTAGTGTCTAATGTTTACCAATTGGTTACCAACTGTCTGCACTAGTGTCCAATGTTTACCAATTGGTTACAAATTGGTTACCAATAAGTTTCTAAACGGGCCCCCCACCAGTCTAATTGTTGATCGCTGAAGTAGCGTCTGTGATGCCTCAGGGGCGAAATTAGTTGGTCACAAGTCAATCATGAAAAAAGGGGGGGGGGGGGGCACAGACAGACAAACAAATGGATAAATAGAAATCGCAAAAGAGATATAGAGACAGAGAAGTAGTAGTAGTTGAGTTAGTTTAACGTCAAACATCAGCACTATATCCGCTATATTGTGGGCGGGCCCCAAGACTAACGTGTGACAAATTTAGGTGCTGCTACACACGAGACAGGGCGGGGATACCATGACTCCTGTCTCAGCCGCTCACATTAAACTGACACCGACCCAACCAGTAGGGGGCGGCATCGCTAGGGCTTGAACCACGGTCCTTTTGCGTCGGAAACAAAAATAGCCACAGACTGGGTCGTTTTAAAGCCTCAAATTTTGTTTTTACTTCAGGCGTCTGTTTTTCTTCATCTAATTTTCTCGTTGGTTAAATTTAGTTGTATAATATTATTTTGTTTTTGTCAGTTTTGTTATGTTTTGTCTTTGTATGTTTCAGTTTTTGCGACGCTTCTGTGGTGTATATTATTTCATCCGTGTATCGATCCACCGTGGCTAGAGGGTTGGTAGCAATGTTTCTGACACTTAGTGACAGCATATCTCTCTCTCTCTGACTCTCTCTCTCTCTTTCCCCCTCTCTCTCTCTCTCTCTTTCTTTCTCTCTTTACTCTTTCTCTCCCTATATATACCTATCGATCTATTTTTACATCTCTCTATACATATCCATCTCGTTATCTATCTATTCTGTCTATATATCTCTCTATCTCCCTACCCATTTATTTATCTTATTTATCTTTTTCCACCCCTGTTCTACCGACCTATATATCTATATTTCTATCTACCTACCTACTTACCTATTTACCTACCTACCTACCTACCTACCTACCTACCTACCTACCTACCTACCTACATATCTACCTACCTACCTACCTACCTACCTACCTACCTACCTACCTACCTACCTACCTACCTACCTACCTACCTACCTACCTACCTACCTACCTACCTACCTACCTACCTACCTACCTACCTACCTACCTACCTACCTACCTACCTACCTACCTACCTACCTACCTACCTACCTACCTACCTACCTACCTACCTACCTACCTACCTACCTACCTACCTACCTACCTACCTACCTACCTACCTACCTCTATCTATCTATCTATCTATCTAGGTGTCTCTAATTATGAAACTATACATCAAACTATTGTCCTATTTGTCTTTCTCTATTTCCTCATCCAGACATAAAACTCACGCACGTCTTATCCTGTTTCGTCTCTTTTAATCAATGATTTATTTCGTTTCTCCTACTTTTGCCTGTCTTTTTTCTGTCCCATCCTTTCTCTCTCTCTCTCTCTCTCTCTCTCTCTCCTCTCTCTATCTCTCTAAATGTCTCTCTCTTTCTCTCTCTCTAAATATCTCTCTCTGTCTCTTTCCATACATCCCTCTCCCATCTTTCCTCACTCTTTCTATTTTTCATCCTACATTCCAATCCAACCTATTCTTTCCCTAAACCATCATTCTTACCTCATTGTCCATGATTACGGTTCTATTTAGCGTCCGTTGTGTGTGTTTCTCATTATTGAATGAAGTTTTGCATGTCTTTGTATCCCGCTTTGCACGACTCTATTTCGCAATCTCCTTTGTTTTGGTTCTTGTTGCTGCTATTGTTGTTGTTGTCGTTGCTATTGTTTTGTAGCTGTTCTTATTGTTGTCGCTGCTGTTGTTTTTCCTGTTATTGTTGCTGATGTTGTTTTTGTTGTTCTTTTTTATTTTACACAACAGTCTGTTCATTTTTTTCCAATAATTATGGGTTATGGTTTACAATAATACATATTTTCTCAGTCCAGTCTACATGTAAAAGAGCGGCTTTTAGTTCTACACTTAAGAGCGTAAAATCAACGAATCAGGAAAACACAAAACAAAACAGTGTTCCAAGGTTTAAAAGCGCAACATCTGGAAGACGACCTGTCTCCATTAGACTAGGGGTGTTGTTTTAGAATACCAAATTTACCGGAGCTATACAGATGGGACTTGGAGACAATTCCTGAAGGGATGGAAGTGTGTGCCTCTTTTTCCGACCTTTAGTTTTCAGAATTTCTTTTACACGTTGATTGATAGATCCCACTATTAGATTAAGCAAAGAAGATTCCATTCCGTAGCTAGTTTTTTGTTTTGGGTGTTTTTTGTTGTTTTGTTTTTTGTTTTTTTATCAACCTTTTCCGATCGCCTGGTTTTAGATCTATTCTTTGTGTGTACACTATTTTGGGGAATTTCAAACAAATTGAAAAGGTTAAAGCTTTGATTTTTGTTATTTTGAAAAGGCAGGTGTGCAGATCAATGCAAAAAGGTGCTAACACAAGAGCGTGTCAACCCGAATAACATGTGTGAGGAGTGATGGGGAAAAGGTTAAAAGAGGGATGTTCTTGTACGCTTCTAATTTATTCTTTCCTTATACATGTTCAATTGGTTATTCCAGTGTGCAATCAATGACAATCTCTATTATAAGATTATGATTGGCAGTTTAGTGGGGCTTTTAGAAGAAACAATAAAGACACCTATGATACCAAAAAAAATAGGAAAGAGCGTAGGAGCGACTTAACGTTTTAGAAAGAGTGGTACATTATATTAATAATATTTCTTTTATACTATTACTCCGCCAGGGAATTGTGAGGAGATGGGTAGGTAATTATATTTTAGTATGGTGTTATCGGCGGAGACAAAAAATATGTACATATACCCCGCTTCTAGTGTGACAAGTTTGTAACACGTTAATCATATGACCAGTCTGTGAGATTTTTTAGTCTCTTTGCCAATCTTGGTCGGCGTAAGGAAACCAGTTAAAAAAACAACCAACCAACCAATGGTGTGTGCTATCTTTTGCTGGGTTTCTTCGCCGGGTCAACAAATCAGGCAAAACCTGGAATATTGGTATATCAGAACTTTTGAGGCGCAGTGGTCCAAGGATAGTTGGGTTGAGTTGGTTACTTAACGACCAATATCAGAACTATATATAAGCTATATTGTGGACGGGCCACAATACTGACGTTTGACAATTTTATGTGCTGCAACGCACGATACCAGTCAGTCACATTATGCTGATAACCACCCAACTGGTAGGGGACGAAAATGGACAATTGCATTTCAAACCGATCGTGGGTTCCAACCATGGACCTCTTGATCGGGAGAGAAACACTCTACCACATAAGCCAGTTCGCCCCCGCGCTAATGTTTCCTCGCAAAATCATTTTATCAAGTTGATGACGGCAGTCGTCAGGCGTCGATAAGTTTGTAAATATCAAAGTTACCGTTAGGTTGCCGTATAATTCTATTATAGCTTTAAATTAGAAGACACGAAACATGTCAATATTATTCAGCTTTTGGTCATTTCAACATTCTAAATGTGTTTGAGTGTTTAATTCAACATTTTAATGAAAGATTAGACTTAAACATCGCCCGGTAAATGGATCAGCATTGCCTCAGGCTGAGACTAGAATCTCTCTCTCTCTCTCTCTCTCTCTCTCTCTCTCTCTCTCTCTCTCTCTCTCTCTTTCTCTCTCTCTCTCTCTTTCTCTCTCGCTAATTAACTAACGATATTAAATTCTATTTTTTTCCGACCGCTCATAATTGGAATATCTTGGGGTTTTTTGTGTTTTTTTTTTTCATTGTATTTAAGTCGGTTTTAATGAAAGCGACAGATCTGCGGGAAAAGCAAAGGGTGCAAACAGAAATATAGGAAATAAGGAAAATAAAAAAATTAGAATATTTTTTTTGTATTAATAAAAACCACAACACTAATTGCATCATAATTATTATAATAATCAGTATTGGCATTAATAGCGTCTAAAACATGACAAGTTACAACAACAACCGCGGCAGCAACAACAAGAGCAACATCATCAACAGCAACAACAACAACAACAACAAAAACAGCAAAAAATACTACCACCACCATTACCAACACCACCACCACCACTACCACGACTGAGAACAACAACAAGAGCAACAACAGCAAGTAGAGTTATAGCTATAACAATTAAAACAGTAACACCAGCAGAAACAACCGCACCAAGATGTAATTTAAACTACAAACTTTCGGATTAAGATCGTTAAATTTATAATGGACAGGAAAAACAACACAATCATCGCTCTATTACTATTCGCGGATCTGATGAAAACTGTCCCTCTCCTATTTCTGTTTGTCTGTATTTTTGTAGGTGTTGCTCTTCCTTGTTCTATTCCCGCTTGTTTCTTTCTTTAGTTGCTTAAATTTTTTTCTTCTTTCCATCGAAAAGATGTACAAAGATTAGAAAAGACTCTGTTTCATTATAATTATGTTATGTTTATATTGCCTCCGTGAGTTAGGATATTTTTAGATAGACATCCACATTTAAAAATAAAAGCATCGAAAACAGCTTAATTTTAGTGTTTGGTTTCTATTCGAGAAGCCCTCGAATTTCGGGCCGCCTAGATTCCTATTGGTTTGGCTGGTGTCAGTATAAAATGATCGAGTAAAACATAATTCCTGGTATCCCTGCTCTGTCTCTGTGTAGCAGCATATAATATTCTCAGGAGTGAATAGTGGGACACGAACGCGATATAGCCTCGTTGCTGTCGATAGATGTGAGGAATAAAAACAACCAAACAAAACAGGCCCCCACCCACCACTCCGTGTAACACTGACAAATTCTGGTTGCTTAATGAGCGCTTTCCATTCAGAAGAATTAAGCTTAGCCAAGAACCACCTGATCTTGCGCCGAGCAGAGTTTTTTAGACTTATCTCCCAGGGGAGAGCGGTGACCCTGGGGTAGAACATCGGCTTCCGACGCAAAAGGTCCGGATTTGAGCTCTGCGATTGCGCTTCCTACTGGTTGGGTTGGTGTCAGTTTAACGTGACCGGCTGAGACAGGAGTCATGGTATCCCGGCCCTGTCTCGTGTGTGACAGCACATAAAATTGTCAGACGTCAGTATTTGGGCCCGTCTTCAATATAGCCTATATAGTGCTGATGTTGGACGTTAAAACCAACTCAACTCAACTCCGTTCAGAAGAATTAGCCAAGAACCACCTGATCTTGCGGCGAGCAGTTTTTTTTAGACTTATCTCCCCTTTTTATGTTATCATAAGGAAGCATTGATCAATTTTCTCCTGATGGTCCTCATTTCGTACAGCCTTAGGCTGCTATAAGTGCACAGGCGGTGTGGGTTTTTTCCACTGTATATCTCATTAGGACAAACTTCTTTGTTTTCCTAGTTTAAAATATAATTATGATATTCCGCCAACAGCTAGAGGCTTTCCGTGAGAAACAAAATAAGATGATTAAAACCTTCAGTTGGAAAACAATTGGTGCAAAAAATGTGCCATAATTGAAAAGCACCGGATCGGAAAAGGTTGCGGATGGCGTTAGTTTTTTTCTGGCGAGATACAAAGTTTCCAATCATGTAATTCTCGAAAATCTGTTTAGATTATCTCTGTTTTCAGCTGAGTGGCAAGAAGTTCGTCTTAGTTGATTTAATTCTGTGATAAGTTTAATTCACTTCATCATCGGGAAAGTTCGTCTATTTTCTGTGAGACTTATTCTTTATTTTATGTCCATAAATCCTAAGCCTTGGGGGTAAGAAATGGATTCATTGTATTTGGAAATGAAGGTTTCTGTTCATATACTTTTGTTTTTATTTTTTTTATTTTTAATTGCTCTTTTGCGCGATGTGTCTGTTACTTTTTATATTAAAAGAAAGAAAGAGAAAAACCGATTTAGGCTTTGATTTAATTCTCGAGCCTTCACGAGAATGTCCAAGTGATTATATCTGTTATTGAGAATGTAGTTACTGGTTTGGGATAGTGATTTGAATTGGGGTCCGTTTTGTTTGTCAGCACCCTTTAAGGCAGGCTCTTAACTACTACATTTGTAACAGAGAGGGTCTTGTAGGTAACCAATAAACTTTCTGCACATCCAAAACTCTCAAAATTAATCATTCATCATCATTAAGGATGTAATTGAATTTCCTGGATGTCTTCAGACATAATTATTTCTCAAGACAGACGTGGAATAAAAATAAACTCAACTCAACTCAGGTCTAAAAAACACCAGACGCGCTTTTATGTGTGCTTTTGTGCAAACAACAATGTTTTGAAATCTGTTTATTTCCTTGTACGCAAAAGCATATTACAAAAACAAACGGTAGAAAACTTGTAGTGCTAAATGAAGTGTTGTTATTCTTCCTCTAACTTTTTTTTCTTGTTAGTGTTGTTTTTATCCTTGTAATTCGCTAATTAAAGAGAATATCCTCTTTTCCTCGGCCGAAGCTGCTGGGTATGGGATTCAGATAAAGCAATTGCTTTGGAAAAACAGGGAATCAACAGAAAATAACTAACGGGGAAAATTGGCTTTTCAAATCACTAAGTCCTGTATGTGATGTTATTTGTTTTGTTTTGTTTCGTCTTGTTTTGTTTTGTTTTCCAGTCTCTGACTTGAGTCCGTCCAGATTCAGCCATGCAGAAATCCAATCACAGTCACAGGAAAACATGTTTTGTTTTTGTTTGTTTTGTTTTGTTTTGTTTTTTCATGCTCCTGGTCCCGACCAGATCAGGAGCTGTCTAAGTCTTCGCAATTTGTTTCGATCTGATTTATTCCTGAAAATTTTTTCCTAGGTTGGGCTTTTCCGTTATGTTATTTTGCATATAAAATTGAGATACAAACTACTGTAGCAGTGCTTTAAGATGTTATCTTTGTCATTAGGAGTCCTCACATAATTGGGTATTGGATGTTTGTGGTTATGTTATGGATTTTTCGAGTTGTTTTTGTATTGTTGTGTTTTGTTTTGTTTATCCTTCTAATTATTATATTCAATAGATCATTTTACGAGTCAATGAGGAAAACAGACAGCTCTCAGTTTTTTATACCACCTCTGCTCAGGTTTAACATCCATCTTGTTCCAATGAGCATTCTGAAAGGCTAGTCTTGAGAGAGAGCGAGAGAGAGAGACAGAGACAGAGACAGGCAGACAGACAGACAGAGACTGAGAGACAGGGAGAGAGAGAGACAGGGAGAGAGACAGGGAGAGAAAGAGAGAGAGAGAGAGAGAGAGAGAGAGACGCACGAGAGTTAGTGTTCAAAGTTTTCATTTTTCAACAAAGAGAGAGAGGGGGAGACAGAGAGACGCACGAGAGTTAGTCTTCAAAGTTTTCATTTTTCAACAAATAGAGAGAGAGGGGGAGATAGAATGGGAGAGAGAGATAGAGAGACAGAGAGTGGGGGGAGAGGGGGGGGAGAATAGAAAGAGGCGGAGAGAAGGGGTTGTGACAAAACCAAATGAAATGAGATTTTCTGCATTAAAATTAGAGTTTGTTACTTTTGATTATCGTCTTGCTACCAAATTGACAAATATGCTTTTATTCGTTGTGTGTTATTTCTACTTTCTAGGATGGCGAGAAAAGTAAACTAACAAGGGCAGAGCAACGATATGGCTTTGAGAAAGAAATTGAATAGATTCAAGGAGAAAGCTTCGAATTGTTCGCCTTTTAAAAAGACACTTCACAATATAAGTATTATCAAGATTGACAGGTAAAGATTGACTATGATGTTCAAATACAACATACGCAGTACAGACTTGAAAGCCTCAACGCGCTCTAAGAAACCAAAGAAAGCCCAAAATCCATCGTTGCGCAAATTCGGTTTTTTTCGTGCGACCTTCGGGATTTTCCGGATCCTCGGAATTTGCCGAAAGGGTCCGGTGTTGCTGAAACGGGGCTGGTTAAACCTTGGCTGCGCCTCGCTGGTCTTGGTTGCCATGTTTACCAGTCTACTGCTACTGGTGGATATCGCCAGGATGAATGTTGGTCAACACGCCCTCAGGTTATTTCAGGAGGGGATCGACTTAAACGTCTCGGCGGCTTTGGCTGCTGAAAATATAGTCAACTCCAGCACCCAGACGTTCTGTGAAATAAGGTGAGTTGTGGTAGTAGTTGTGGTAGTAGTAGTAGTAGTAGTAGTAGTAGTAGTAGTAGTAGTAGTAGTAGTAGTAGTAGTAGTAGTAGTAGTAGTAGTAGTAGTAGTAGTAGTAGTAGTAGTAGTAGTAGTAGTAGTAGTAGTAGTAGTAGTAGTAGTAGTAGTAGTAGTGGTAGTAGCAGCAGCAGAATAGCAGCAGTAATAGGTTGTGTAATTGTAGTGTTAGTGGAAAGGCAGAGACAGAGATAGAGAGAGAGAGAGAGAGAGAGAGAGAGAGAGAGAGACAGAGAGAGAGAGACAGAGGCAGAGACAAAGAGAGTCTAATATAGATATAGAGAATGTTTTATAATACAGTTGGAGATAGGATGAGAGAGAAAGAAACAGCGATAGATATGCAGGCGAATGGGGCAAAGTGAGAAATATAAAAAAAAGTGATGTAAGTGGTTAAAATTAAGAAACCTCGCTACACTGTTGGTTTATGAAAACGTTTATAATTATCCTTCCCATTCAGTGACAATTTATGGTAGTGTAAGTTACTGATTACATTATCAAATACCATTCATATATATTCATATAAATATCTACACTATTGCGTACTTTACCGTGCCAGAGGAAAGATGCGTGAACTGTCGTCGTTTGAATCCGACCCGCACACCCTGCAAATGTCCAGCGTGCAGTCTGCCGCACCAACCCAGGAAGCGGCCTGTGTCATTCCCAAGCTTGATCCATGCGACTCCCAGGTTCTTCCATTTGATTACAGGTACAGGTATTTTCTTCTGTCTTGCGGCTTTTGTTTTGTATCAAACATTTGATTACATGTATTGACTTCTGTCTTTCGGCTTTTGTGTTATATCATCAAGCATTGTAATGTAAAGCATATACATCGCAAATAATTAAGTGATATAGTTTTTGAAATATATTGAAATAGAGTCATCACAAAGGGCAAAAGAAATTAATTCTACATATTAAGGAAGTGTATGAAAGAGGCATTGTATTCTGTCTTACGACCTTTGTTTTGTATCAAACGTTGTGAAACATATACGAGTACATCGCAAAAATGAAGTATGTTAAAAAAGAGATAAATAAATTCTACATATTAAGGAAGTGTATGAATGGATATCATTGCTAAAGGGTATAAGTACGAAATGCAGTTTGTGAAATAATTACTATGGAATATAATCGTGACGAAAGAAATTAAGTGGTGTAGTTTATAATATAGTGTATAAACACAATTTTGTGCGTGTTTTTATCAAACACATTTAATTATTTTCACAACAGAAATGATATAGTTCATGTAATATTGTGATAACCAAAGAAATGATGTAGTATAGTTTATGAAAATTGTCATTTCCGAAGAAGTTATTTAATATAGTTTATGAAATAATTATTAAAAAACAATTTTATGCTAACAGTTTTATCCACACCCCTATTCTATTATGGACTTTGGATATACATAATCTTTCTATCTTTCCATGTGTTAAAAGTTTTGATCCACCCTCTCACCCAAACCCCATTTTATTATCTAGGCAAAGCCTGGTGAATTGCTCCTCGGATAAGAACTGGGTCTACGTGAAGAACGGAACGTTTTACATCCTAGACGAGGCTGTAAAGAAACACGGCCACATCCTTTGTGAATACGCACCAATCGTGCGCGGCAACAGTGACTTCTCATCGGTGCACGCACCGCACACCAAACCCATGTTGAACGGCTCGGCTTTGCTGACGGATTACTTCAAAGTAAATTATTATCGACACGGTGTTACACTGTCTTTTTAATATAAAAAAAAAACACACCGAATTTGTTAAATCAGGCCAAGTTGAATTATGTTAATAAATATTGTGAAGAAGCAGACAATTTTAAACATAGAGCACACAAAGAAACAGGAAAACATTTACAAATTAAATGTACATTTTATTTGTCCATGGATCTTGAATTATAAAAAAGAGGGTACAAACAAAAGATAACAAATATCAAACAACAACAAAACAAGTAAACATTTTTTAAATAAAATTCACAATGACGTCACATAGACGTTTTTCAAAGCGCGAAAGAGTTGGTGTATCTCTTCGTGAAAGAAACATTAATTCCTTATGGTTTCCTAACTTTTCTTAAGAAATATGATTTTAGGTTTAAGGATACTACAAATTCATTATCATATCTCTTAGCTTTCAGATCTGTTAATCCTACAATCCCCACGAATTGCGTGGGTTCCTATCAAGTAGATATTATCTCTCTTAAGGCCTCAGCAATAACGCTTTCTTTCAGATTTATAACAGAGAAATTAACGCGAATTTTCAATATGCACACAGTAAAATTATACAAAAAATTTGTATCGAGTAAACAACTAATACTTACTCTAAGTTTTCATGAATGTTTCAGACAGCCTGCATCAGCCAGAAGGGACTACGGTACTATAACATTCACCTTGGCGTGGCCTTCAACCCTGACCTTCAGAAGAGGGCGGAAACCACGCCCCTTCCGGACACGGCCATGGGAGGCTATGACGTCTTTATATTTGGTGAGTAGAATGTAAACACGCTTTAAAGGGCTGAGTGGGGTTGGGGGTTGGGTTGGTTTAACGTCCAACAGCAGCACTATATAGACTATATTGTGGACGGGCCCCAAGACGGACGTCCTAGGATGAGGGTTTTTAAAGGCTCTACACACGAGACAGGGCGGGGATACCATGACTCCTTCTCAAGTGGCTGAGTGACTAGGGCTGTTAAATACAAAGATATTGATAGTAAATTTAAACGATGAACTTATTTTATATTTTGATAATGTAGTAGAGCGTATACATCTATGTCCTCTCTGTATTTATTAGTCTAAAAACTTGACTTGGGATAAACAAAATGAAGAGTACATGAGGAAAAGCGACGGTAGTTATTGATTCTACGTTTTAAGGAAATTGACTTGAAGTTTGAAAGTCTATATTTCTATCACAGGATGCTGTTTTAAAGGACCTTTACATTATAGGACTACGGTCGTTTTAGCCAAATTAGTTATACAGTAACGATCTTTAGTAAGGAAATAAGCGGGCAATGGGGGGTAACTTGAAAAATCATTTTTTGTGACTACCGTCGTTTTTCCCCTGTACTCTTCAAATGTAAACGCACCCTTAGTTGCTCTATATATGGTAAGCACGGTGTAAACACACCTTAAATGCTTGTGTGACACGGATATCTTTACGATAGGATTAGAAAAATTCAAACGCACCGTTACTCTCTTTAGTTTACGTGGCTTAAACTAAATTTCGGCCCACTGACTTCACCAAAATGTTCCTTTAAATTTAGAAGTACCCACTCCAAGACCATTTCAGTGTTTACCTTAACAACTACCTTGCTAATGATAGAAATTTTATAGCGTAGATAAAAGATGGATGGGGCACCAGCAATGCGTCCAAAAATAGAAGGCCAAGTCACCGAATTGAACGGAGTGATGAAAAGATTTTGGCACACCAAGAGTCAAAATGATTTTATTTCCTTTAATTCTAAGCATAGATAGGACAGGGTGATACTTCTAAAGTAATTTTCAGCCCACACGATCAGACGAAACTGCAAATATAAACTGTGATATCTGTGCTTTGGGTTATTTCTTGAAAATTCATAAATGATCGGGCATTTGATATATCTATTGTTGCTCAATAAAAGTTGCGCAGCGCAATGCTAAGATGTTAAAAATATAGCTCACCTTTATTCTTGGTGCAAGTTTATGTATATTTCGTTGATTTTGCCTTCTATTTTCGGACGCCTTAGGCACCAGATAATTCTACTAGTCGTACCTGTGCTTAGATCTATTTATAGCTAGAGTTTTAGATCTAGAACTTTTATAAATCCTTATAAACGCAAGTCAGCCTACCTAGGCATAGACTTAAATAAGAATGAAAACAGTAAATATGTACCATTAGATATCAAAAATATTCAAAAGATGAAAAAAAAATCCAAAATATTTAATGTAATGTCAAATACAGAGCTACCACACCCTAAAATCACTGTATGCCAGGGGAAATATCACTGATTTACCACAATGTAAATGTACACACAGAATCCCTAGTTAATACAGAAAATACTGGCTGTCCATGTACTTGCAGGATTTGACTCTTTATCACGCATGGCGTGGTTGAGAAATCTACCCAAGACCAGAGAATTCTTCACACGCGTGTTGGGAGGTATCGAGCTAGAAGGACACAATGTTCTTGGGGATGGTACCGTTCAGGTTAGTACTTGCTGGTTGTTTCTCCTTGTTTCTCTTTCTTGCTCTCTCTCTCTCTATCTCTCTCTCTTTCTCTCTATCTGTCTTTCTGTCTCTGACTGACTCTCTCTCTATTCATCTTTCTCTCCCTCTCTCTCTCTTTCTCATTCTCTCTCTCTCTCTCTCTCTCTCTCTCTCTCTCT
>RQTK01000323.1:478101-493744 GCA_003991915.1 Elysia chlorotica
GATAAAAAACGAAAGAGAGAGAGAGAGAGAGAGAGAGAGAGGGGGGCATGTTGGGTGCGAGATTTATGTTTTGTTTGAATTTTATTTTTTGTATTATTTTTTCGTTGAAGAGTAAGAAAAGTTTGCGTTTCTTGCTTTATCAACAATTCAATCTAGACAGCAACACTACTACTGCTGCTACTGCTGCTAATAATAGACAGATCCTATCCCGTCAAGCTCATGATTTCACAAAATGAAACCCAGTGACAGCCAAGTTTTTCTTGGGTAAAAAGGTTCATATCGCCATGTCGTATATCAAATAAAAAGATAGCCTACGAAAAGCTAGTTTAATGTTTTAACCACTCTGAATAATTTTTCGTTGTTGTTGTTGTTGTTGTTGTTGTTGTTGTTGTTGTTGTTGTTGTTTTTGTTGTTGCTGTTGTTTTATACTTTATAGTCATTCTAAAAGTTTTCAATTCTAGCAACATATATTTACTGTTTAGCATAATGAAAGATTTAAACTTTTTTTTATCAAAGTCAATAATTTGATCCATTGATTTGTATTTGGTAATTTCACTGAACCTTTACTAACAGAAGGCTAGGCTGGAGCCAAGCAATAAGAGCAGAGAAATCTTCCTTCCACCACCTCTTTGTCACACCGACTCGCGGCGCCTGTGGGTCTACAGTCAGAAAGCTCAAGGACTTTAAAAAAGTTGTTGTTGTTGTTGTTGTTGTTGTTGTTGTTGTTGATGTGCATTACAAACAAAAAGCTAAAAACTGTTGTCTGTAGTGTTTTGCGTTTTATGAGAAAATATCTTTTACACTTTATGGTCTATTCAATTTTTTTAAAGTCCTTGAGCTTTCTGACTGTAGACCCACAGGCGCCGCCACCACCACCACCTCCACCACTACCAACACCACCACCACCATCACCACGACCAACAACACCACAATAGCAACAACAACGACAACAAAAGCAAAAACCGAACAAATTTTCAGTTTATAGGAACTCTGAATGTACTGAAATATATGTTTGCATGTAAGATCATGTTCCCATTATTTCTTCTATTTCTTTACATTCTTTTCCGATAATATTTCCTTTTTTAAATTATTTTCTATCTTTCTTTATTTGTATCTTTACTTATCACAAAAATGTTTGTGTATGGTGTACCTCGATAATCGGGGGGCGCGGTGGTCCTTGGGTAGAACATCGGCTTCCGACGCAAAAGGTCCTAGTTCGAATCCTGACGATTGTGTTCCCTACTGGTTGGGTCGGTGTCAGTTAAATGTGACCGGCTGAGACACAGGACTCGTGTGTGGCAGCACATAAAATTGTCAGACGTCCATCTTGGGGCCCGTCTACAATATAGTCTATATAGTGCTGATGTTGGACGTTAAACCAACTCAACTCAACTCAAACTCGATAATCCCAAAGGTAAAATAATGAATATTTTCGTGTAATGCACAAGTGCTGTACAGGAATACTTTGTGGTCAAAGGGAAAGAATCATTAAAAATACGATGTATCTAGGATTAAATTGGGTTGTTTCCCTTGTATCGAAACTAGGCCGTGGCTCTACTTGGGTGGTTGATGACAAATATTAATTTTGCTGTTGCTATCAAATGTATTGCATTTTTAGAAGGAATTGACAGAAAGTGAAATACAGACAGACAGACAGACAGACAGACAGACAGACAGACAGACAGACAGACAGACAGACAGACAGACAGAAAGACAGAGAGATAGAAAGACAGACAGACAGGCAGGCATATAGACAGACAGACAGACAGACAGACAAACAGACAGACAAACAGACAGACAGACATACAGACAGGCAGACAGACAGACAGACAGACAGACAGACAGGCCGGCAGGCAGGCAGGCAGAAAGACATACATTTAGGACAGAAAGACAGACAGTTAAGATAGACATACAGACATTTTTGACAGTTAAGACAGACAAGTAGACAAACAGACAGAAACACAGATAGATAAACAAACAGACAGACTGACCGGCAGACAGACAGACAGACAGACAGACAGACAGACAGACAGACAGACAGGCAGGCAGATTGACAAAAAGTTAATACAAACAGACTGACAGACAGACAGACAGGCAGACAGGCAGATAGACAGACAGACAGATTGGTTAGCATAGAGAGAAAAAGACGCGGTGGTGTTAGCGCATAGTGTTTAACAAAAGGAAAAGAAGAAAGGTTGAAATAGAGAACGCTGGAAATACATAATTATTACATTTAGAAAAACATTCAATTTTGTTATTATCTATCTAATTCTTTAAAATAATCTCTCTAATCGGTCTAACAAAACAATTATTCTTCGTATAAAATCAGGCTATTTATATCCTGCGAGCTGTTTTTTTTTTTTTACAATAAGACATAAATCTTTGTTTGCGCACTGCCGTTTAGTAAATAAGTGCGTTGATATTCTAAATCAAAGATTATTATAGCTGCTAAGAACATGCTAAAAGCGCGTATTTTAATGCATTTTCTCAAATTTGTTTTAGATAAAATAATTATACGCTTTGGTAACTGTTTTTTGGCTTTAGTCGATTGTTTTGAAACTAAGGTCGTAGATCTATTTAGGTGGTCTTTGACAATTGGGTAACAATAGTTTGGCAGCCCTGTATCAAATATCAACGTGAGATTTTATATTGTGATCGGATAAGGTTCAGATAGTTGGTTTACTTTTTACCCACCTAGTGACCATTTATAAATCGGCCTCTCTCTGTCTCTGCCTCTCTGTTCTATCTCTCTGTCCATCAGATCTGTCTATGTCTGCCCATGTCTGTTTTCTTTGTCTCTCTTTCTTTATATCTCTTTATCTTTCTCTGTCTCTCTTTGTCTATATCTTTCTTTCCACATATGTCTGTCTCTCACTTTGTCTCTGTCTCTATCTGCCTATCTCTCTTTCTCTCTATTCCTGTCTACTCCTTTAGTTCACTCCGTCTGTATATCTCTATCTATCTGTCTATCTCACTTTATCTCTATATACCTCTCTCTATCTCTCTGCCTCTTTCTCTCTGTTTGTCTGTCTCTATCTTTGTATTTCTGTCATCGGTATGTCTCTCTGTTTGTTTCTACATGTCTGTATGTCTGTCTGTCTCTTTCTCTCTTCGTTTTCTCCCTCTTTCTCTTTACCAATTCTACTTCACCCTGATTCCCCTCTTTCACTCTTTCTCCATCTCTCCATCTGAAGGTATATGCATTCCATATTCGTCCCTCAGATCTCCATACTGCGCTCTTTGTCGATCCAAAACAATGCAAGAAAATTACGCATTATTTATGCAAGTTTCATTGTGTGTGTAAATGTAAATAAGTAAAGCGATGTTGGCAGATTGCTACATATGCATGAACGTGCCAAATAAACTATGTGGGTTCCTCTGGTTGTGCACGTTTTGTCTGTGTGTATGAGTTAGAAAGCTGCGTGTTAGAAAGTTCTGTTTCAGTATTTATATTATTTCAAGCATAATTCAAGTATTGTAGTCAATGAAATGCAAGATTGCGCCTAGATTTCTCAATCTTGACTATTACACTGCCATGTACCCGCTCGCTTTTGTTGGCATTAATATTCATTAAAATCATTTTTTCCACGATCGAAGTTTTCTTTTTTTCCCTATTGAACATCGCTAGGTGCGGTGTATTACTACGCTTTAAGCAAACAATAATAATTTAATTCAGTAATATAACAGTAAGGCCAAAGTCAAACTGACATTGATGGCTGGGTTGGGGCTGCGGGGCTGTTGGGCTGTGGCTTCCGTATAAAACCCTCTTGTATTTTTTTAGCCTCGGTCTGACTGAGCATCTTTTTTTTTTTTTAAACTTCCCTGCACCCTGAACTTACCCAGTTCTAACAGACTTCAAACAATCGTTTGAACTGATAACAACACTAAATTATCAAAGAGAACCCCTATACGATCTTAACAGGTTTGTTTTTAGATGGCAGTTCCATCCTCGTCTAAACCCAAACCATTTCAGCAGCGTTAAAACCGATCCATCCACAAATGACAGCTGTACAGATTGTTAGGCCATAATCACATATTGCTATTAATAGAAATCTGTAGCCAAAACAAGACTGCCGCTGGTGGCTGGGGTGTGGCTGGACTTGGGGTTCTTTATGAAACCCCCTTGTAGTTCTATATATAATTATTTGCTCAGTCAGACCGAGGCTAAAAAAGAAAGAGATAGAGAAAGAGAGATAGAAAGAGAGAGAGGGAAAGAGGGAAAGAGGGGGAGGGAAAGAAAGAAGGAGAGAGAAAGAAAGGGAAGCAACGGGTGCTTGGGCTGGTGAGAGATGAAAATTTCTTCATAATTAAGACTTACATTCACACAGAAACGTTATTACTACTTTCATGTACCTCTCTTTCTTTTAAAGTAATACAAATGTATCTCGACTCTGATCTTCAAACCCCGACGCACCAATATCCAGGCGTGCTATAACCTACTGAACCACAATAATGCATGTTGCAGTTCACTTGGCACACCATCAGGTGTTGATGCTGCTGCTGCTGCTGCTGTTGCTCAGGTAAATATTCACTGGAAACCTGGAATACATTACGGCTTGAACAGTGTCTAAAGTTCTCTTCTCTCTCTCTCTCTCTCTCTCTCTCTCTCTCTCTCTCTCTCTCTCTCTCTCTCTCTGTGATTTTGCAATACATGTATTCATGTCGAAAAACAGAGCTTTGCGTTCATTGTTACTTGTAGATTCTAGAGTCTATATAGTTACACTACATTAAAGTCTGTATTTTACAGAATTAGCATTCAACACTGCTGCACTTCTTTTCAGTGTGCATAAGTAAAAACGTTGGTGTGCATATAAGTTTCCTTCCTCGCTTCACTGACATTGAACGCTATTATTCGAATAATTATACTTACACAAGTGTTTCGCGTGGTTCTAGTGCGTCTCTTACCAACACTGAATCTATTTACTGTAAAAGTGCAGTGCCCGCATCGGTGTCAAATATAGCATCTACCGAGGTACTTGAGATTTGTCTTAACACTGCAGTGAAGCTGTGCTATGGTTTACTTCTACGTAGGATGGTAAGTTGATAAAGTTTTACATAGACTTTTAGACTTTTAGACTCTATAATTGCAACGTGTGGTAAGTTGACAAAGTCAAACATAGAGTCTTAGACTTTTAGACTTAATGACTGCAACTTGTGGTAGCTGGCTAAGTCGTATATAGACTTTTAGTCGTTTAGACTTAATAGGTGCAACGTGTTTTAGACTTAATAGCTGCAACGTATGGTAAGTTGAAAAAGTCATATATATATACTTTTAGACTTCTAGACTTAATATCTGCAACGTGTGGTAAGTTGACAAAGTCATAAATAGACTTTTTGACTTTTAGACTAAATAACTGCAACTCGTGGTAACTTGACAAAGTCATAAATATACTTTTAGTTTTAGACTTTTAGACTTAATAACTGCAACTTATGGTAAGTTGACAAAGTCATACATATACTTTTAGACTTTTAGACTTAATAACTGCAACGTGTGGTAAGTTGACAAAGTCATACATAGACTTTTTTTTACGTTTAGACGTATTATATGCAAATTGTGGTAAGTTGACAAAGTCATAGATAGATTTTTAGAATTTTAGACTTTATAACTGCAACTTGTTATAGACTTAATAACTACATCTTGTGGTAAATTGACAAATTCGTATAGACTTCTAGATTTTAGACTTCTAGTTCTAGACTTAAAGACTGCAACTTGATAACTTTTGTTTACTTTGGTTTGCTTGGAAAAAAAATTAATGACATAGAGATAGTATAGACGAGTCTAAGTCATAGTATGAAAACCAACCACATCCTCTAGTAATATATAATAATTATAAGTTAGGCAAAGGAAATGGTAAAAAAACCGCTGTTGCAAACTTTGACAATTACGAGAGATTTAGTGGAGCAAGTCAGTAGTTTTAATTATCTGAGAGTGACCATACGTAAAAATTTAAAATTAGTAGGGACAATAGTATTCTAACATACATGCACTATGTTCATACGGCGGAATTCAATAGGAAACTGTTTTTCTTTGTTGTTTTGATGTTGTTGTGTTTTTTTTTCTTGTGTGTGTTTTGTTTTGCTAGGGGTTTTTTGGGTTTTTTTTTTTTTGGTGTTTTTGTTTTTGTTTGTTTACTTTTTACCCCCTATTTAAGATAAGATAAGCTTAATTGATCTTCAAGGGAAATCACTGCGTCCTGGATTAAAAGTAACCTGTACGACATTACATGTTATGACACAGCCCCTCTATCTATCTCTTTTTGCACCCCCTCTTTCTCCCTTCACTCGTTTATTTTAGAAGTAAAGGTAATTGAAGGCCTAATGTTTATATTTGGTGCATGATGCACATTACACGCTAACAGATCTACTTTTCAATAATCTAGCAGAGGCTGGAACAAAAGAGTTCCTACACCTCTCCGATGTTTGTGAAGGTTGCAAGTTTGTATTCCTCCAATGTTGAGTTGTTGCTGAGTTAGTTTAACGTCCAACACCAGCACTATATATGCTATATTGTGGACGGGACCCAAGACTGACGTCTGACAATTGTATGTGCTGCCATACACGAGACAGCTAGGGCGGGGATACCATGGCTCCTGTCTCAGCCGGTCACATTATACTGACACCGACCCAACCAGTAGGGAACGCAACAGCCAGGATTCGAACTCGGGACCTTTTGTGTCGGAAGCCGATGTTCTACCCCTGGACCACCGTGCCCCCCCTAAAGAAACGAAAAGTATCAAAAGTAATTTGTATTAAACATTAAATTATTTAAATTACCTCCAGATAATATTACTATTGTTTTATGCATTTATTGTTTTATGCATTGTGTTTCTGTATACATTTAGTCAATAAAATAATGTATCTGATACCAGTTTTTACACTGCATATTAAAGAGGATCAAGAGAATAATTTATTAGATTTAGACTCCAGACCGAAGCATCTAGGAGGTGAAGGTGGACTATGTTATTCAGTGGTTCGCAAGTTCTCATCGCTCTGAAATATTCTTGGATGAAATAAATATTATTCAGTTTGATTCCAACTCTATGCCCTCACACCAGGAATAAGGCGCCTCTGTTGCATACATGCTTTACTCTCGTAGATTTAGAACAATCATGTTAACATAGAAGCGAAGTTGTTGAGTTGATTTAACGTCCAACATCAGCACTATAAAGGGCTATATTGTGGACGGACCCCAAGAGTGACGTCTGATAAGTTTTGTGCTGCCACACACGAGACAGGTTGGGGATGCCATGACTCCTGTCTCATCAGGTCACATTAAACTGACACCAACCTAACTAGTAGGGAGCGCAATCACCAGGACTCGAACCTGGACATTTTGTGTCGGAAGCCGATGTTCTACCCCAGGGCCACTGCGCCCCCCTTTCTACACCTCTGCAATGTTTATGCAGGTTGTAAGATTGTATTTCTCCGAGCAGAGCCCACCTACTCTTGATTGAGTGAATGTTTGGCGTTGTTCAAAATTGGCAAGCTTTAGAGTGCATAGTTTCTACATTTTCCAACTCACAATTAATTGATTATCTTTTCTGCCTTTCTTATAATATTATTCATTTTTTTTGTGTCTCCTGTTTTTAACGCCAAAACCAATCAGCTGATTCAATAGGATGTCACACTCTATCACAAACGCATAAGAAGGTTTTAAGGTCGTTTTTTTAAAATCAAAGCATTTTAACTTTCTCCTTAAATACATTCTTCAGTGCAACATGCTCATGCCAATTTAATTTATTATCTAAAGTGAAGTTTTTTTCACTGAAAAGTGAACCAACCACTTTGCCCAACTTGTTTTTGAAGGCACGAGTCGCCTTTGTTTTACCTACTGTATTCTTGGTATGGGTGTGATCTCGGCTATCTTTCACTGTCTTGCTACTTGCAACTGGCGGAGGGAGGCGTTGAAGAGAGTGGTAAAAACGCATGACATTATTTTCATTACAACAATGTTTTACGTGCGTGTTGTCACACATTTTTTGTCCGGGCCCTTAGCTTTGTTTCCGCTGACACGCTTAAATACTTGACCCGCGTCTTGTTCTTCCACTTTGATCTTTAATTACACCAAGTCCGCTCTTAAGTTAAAGAAAATTGAGGCAAATTGCCAGCTGCATTAATGAAAGTGTTAGTTTGGCATTCTGATCTGGGAGACATTATTATGCATTTTAATAAGAGCTATTGTTGGATATGGCCAGGTAAACTCAATACGATACGGGGTTACATTGTGATAGAGGTGATTAATCTTTCCGCTGTTGTAGACCCCTTAAGGTTGTTTTTTTTTATTATTATTGTTTACGTAAATACGTAAATTAGCGGTGGAGAAAGGGAAAGGGGGGGGGGGGTACATTTATTGAGTTTCGAACCACGGATGCATTTCCCGCTCTAAGTCTAAAGTATATATTAACAGATTATGCTACCAGGCTTTACATCTCGTAAACAATCCAGTCTTTAGTAACCGCCAGTTTGAATGGGGCCAAACATTATTCTTTGGCCGAAAAACATGAAATAGTGTCAAGGTTTAACGCCTCCTCTGTCCTCTGTTCTCGAGGAGGACCCAAAACAGAGACAGGACCTTACAGGGCTTTACCCAGGACTTACACTATCACATTATTGAGACTCCGACTCAACCAGTACATAGGAAACACATTACTCTAGTTGGGGATCGAACCCGCAATCTTTTGATTAGCAGCTTCCGCTCTGCCGTTGGACCACATTGTTCCCATAATCTTGGGTGTGTACATGTAGTTTATTACGTGTTAAGTTGGATGAAATTGCCCCCCCCCCCTCTTTCCCCACAATAGGACCCTAACATTGTAACCAAACCTTATATAAATCCAAAGTTGGGCTAAAGTAAAAAAATTAAAACCCTATTACGTAAGTGGCCAATTAAAATGTATAAAATATATTAATCGCAAGATGGGATTGGCGAACTGGTAACAGCTTTCATGGGTCGCATGTAGGCCTACAACCTCGCGACAACTTACAACTCGACGTAGATCTAAACCTTTTTATTCGCGTGTCTTTTTTCTTTTCTTTTCTTAAATATTATTTACATGCCCCAACGGTCGCAGTGTGCGGCAGGTAAAAAATAAAAAGTAAAAAAATGACGGAAAACGAAAAGAAAAAATATCCGAATTTCTATTTATAGATCTATCTAAAACCTACGTCAAAATATGGAATGGGCATGAGGGGTTAGAGAGTTTAGACAATTCGTAAGTCTACAACATCGATGTCCCTAGGCCTACTCCTTACGATCCTAGATCTACACTACAGCCACCCACACCTTCTGTTTTAAAACCGAACCGTGTGTGGGTTGATCTCAAAAGGTGTGGCGTTAGCGTTGGCGTTAATTTAGCCTAACCTTGAAAAATGGGAGTTAAGATTGAAGCACTGAAAAGAAATTACAAGTCCGTGCAAGATCGATGTTTGTAGAACAGCCAGGCTGATCGGGCGGTGAGCGGTTCGTTTGTTTATTGATCTGTGACTTGGCCTATTTGCCAGGTGGTCTGTAACGTTGTAATGTCTAATGGGAAAAGGCCCAAGTAACACTACCTTGCAAGTTTTGTAAGTTGCGGCGTGAACAACTAGCCTAGTAAGACGTCGGCTGGGTTTTATTGTTTTGGATTTCAGACAAACAATAAGCTGTTCTTCTTACGAAGTGTAAGCTTATATTCGGCCAAACTGAGATAGTTCCAGGTAGCACTGTGTAAATAGCGAGCGGTATATAATTATACCTTATAATATTATATACCGTATAATTATACAGGATCAGTTGAGGTTTTTCAGAGTTGGATTTCAGAGTCAGACAAACAAGTTGTTATTCTTACGGAGTGTATAGGCCTATTCGATCAAACTGAGAGTAACTGTTCCAGGTAACACTTGGCAAGTAGCGAGCGGGTATATATACCGTATATCTATACAGGATCAGTTCAGGTTTTTCAGAGTTGGATTTCAGAGTCAGACAAACAAGTTGTTGTTCTTACGGAGTGTATAGGCCTATTCGATCAAATTGAGAGAGTAACTGTTCTAGGTAACACTTTGCAAGTAGCGAGCGGTATATATACCGTATATCTATACAGGATCAGTTGAGGTTTGAACTATATATAAACAGCAAGCGGGTTTTCTTAGTTTATTATGTACTGTTTTGATCGTTGTTGAAATATTACGATTGTGGAGGTTCAACTCATACGGATTAAATCAAACAGTAAGTAGGTTTCCTTAGTTTATTATTTTACCTCGTGACGTCAAGTCACTATAATGGTCACATGATATTCACATTGCCTTTCTCATTCACACTTAAGCCAGTCACAGTTGTGATAATGGCGTATGGTAACTTAACATGAACTTAATGAAGGATACTTTTTATGTAAGGTCCCCCCTACAGGTAGGCCTACAGCTGTAGCAAAAAACTAAGACTTATTTTAAGGAGGATAAGTGCGTCTGTGTGTGTGTGTGAGAGAGAAAGAGAGAGAGAGAGAGAGAGAGAGAGAGAGAGAGAGAGAGAGAGAGGGGGCATCTTACCACTCCGTTCCTGACGCAATTATTAGCTTTGATATTAAACGTTCAAATGTTACAGTGTGTGGGTTAAAACTAGTTTGGATTTTAGACTGTAGTGTAGATCTAGGATCGTAAGAAGTAAGGGCATCCATGTAGAACGGTTACGAATTGTCTAAACTCTCTAACTCCTCATGCCCGTTCCATATTTTAGACAAACAATGAACAGTTGTCCTTACTTAATTATTAATTTTTAGTTTTTGTAGTTCTTGCATTGTTAAGGTGTAGGCCTACAGATTTGGTCGAACTGGGCAAACTGGGGATATTTAATTTTACACAGACTTACATCTTGCCAAGCTAGGTTATTACAGGTATTAAGAAAGGATCATTCTATTGCTCATGGTCTCCACCAAACTATGAGAAAGTTTTATTTGAATGTGGTAACAGTAAGAAGGTTTTCGTAGTTTGTTATTTTTAAAATTTGATACTACTACTACTATTTTCGAACACCGCATGTAGAGTACATTAAAACCTACACTACTCTAAAACCAGCCCAAGTTTTTTAGCCCCTCCTAGACTGAACTTCCATACAAATGAAGCAGTTACTAGTCACGGTGTTGGTTTGACGGTCATGTTTCTTTTTACCCCAACCTGGGTCTTCGTACTCTCTTATACTGCCTTTTTCAGTAGACATCTAGACTAAGCCAAATAAGTCATTTGCTGGTTCGTTTGTTTTTCAAGTGCTTCATCATTGTAGCTATGTTATTTAGCCACTAAACCACCAACCATCCAGTGTTTGTTTGTGATCACTAACTGTTGAACAACATAAAAAGATAAATAAATACCAAACTATCCAAATCAAAGCTTTATTGAAGTTAAAAAACTACTTAAATTTGTGGTGTTGTAACATATTCCTCCTGTGGTATAGGAAAAGGCGCTTAGGCACACTCTTTGAAAAGATTCCTTAAAAAAAAAAACTTGATTGTATTCTTTGGGTAATTGGAACATTTTTTACCTTTCTTGAAGTTTGTTAAGTTCGCACATTGTGGACCTAGGAGTGGTGGGAACCTTAAAGTTGTTTGTTAGGCTCTACTGCTCTTCCTTGCAATAACACACCCATAAAGGATTTTGTTACCCATGGTTCATGTCTGTCTGTCTGTCTGTCTGTCCCTCTTTCTTCTCTCTCTCTCTTTCTGTCTCGCTCTCTCTCTCTCTCTCTCTCTCTCTCTGTCTGTCTGTCTCTCTCTCTCTCTCTCTCTCTCTCTCTCTCTCTCTCTCTCTCTCGTTGAATAGAGTCAAGAATTAAGAAAATACAAACACGTTTCAGTGTGTTTATCGTTTTTCCCTCCTCTCTCCTTTCTCTCTCTCTCTCTATCTCTCTAACCCTATAAATATATCCCTCCCTGTCTCTCTCTCCCCATCTCTACCTATCTATCTATCTATTTCTATCTATCTATCTATCTATCTATCTATCTATCTAATTATCTCCATCTCTATATCGTTCTATCTCCGTTTCGCTCTATTTTTCCATATCTCTACATCTATCTCTCTTACCCTTTCAGTGTCTTTTTCTCTGTTTAACATCATATTATATTTTCCCTCATTCCCTTTTGCTTGCCATCATTATCTAGTGAAGTGGTCATTGGGTTGGCAGCAACCTTCTCAGACTGGTAGCGGTTTCTATAAACCTATACAGGGATGGGGCGCCGACAATCTCTGACACTGTCTGACAGACTGTCTAATTATTTGGAGTTTCGACAGAACCCCATGATCAACGGCGCCTAAAGCCAAACGAAACGCCACTTGGAGAGCATCTTAGGTTCTTAAAAATGTCTGCCTGTCTGTCTGTCTGTCTGTCTGTCTGTCTGTCTGTCTGTCTGTCTGTCTCTCTCTGTCTCTGTCTCTCTCTCTCTCTCTCTCTCTCTCTCTCTCTCTCTCTCTCTCTCTCTCTCTCTCTCTCTCTCTCACTCTGACTCTCTCGTAATTATCTGTATTTCACAGTTTCTATCTCCGCGTCTTTCTCAAAATCCCTCTCTCTCTCTTTCTTTCTCTCCCTGCCTGATATTATTTCTCCTTCTATTTTTTCGTTACCTACCTTTCCCCACCTGTCTATAACCCCCTCCCTCTCTAACTATCTATCCATTTACATGTCATCTCTTCCACTTTCTCCGTCTCTCTTTATTTCTCCCTTCCCTTTTTGTCTGTCTGTCTCTCTCTATGTCTCTCTCTCTCTCTTTGTCTCTACTTAGTCTGTCTGTATCTCCCTCTTCTGTATGTCTGCTTGTCTGAGCCTGATATTATTTCTCCTTCTATTTTTTTCGTTACCTACCTTTCCCCACCTGTCTATAACCCCCTCCCTCTCTAACTATCTATCCATTTACATGTCATCTCTTCCACTTTCTCCGTCTCTCTTTATTTCTCCCTTCCCTTTTTGTCTGTCTGTCTCTCTCTATGTCTCTCTCTCTCTCTTTGTCTCTACTTAGTCTGTCTGTATCTCCCTCTTCTGTATGTCTGCGTGTCTGTCTGGCCATATGTCTCTCCCCCCTCTTTCTCTCTCTCTCTCTCTCTCTCTCTCTCTCTCTCTCTCTCTCTCTGTTTCTCTCTCCTTCCCTTTCTCTCTCTCTCTCTATCTATCTCTCTCTCTATCTCCCCCCCTCTCTCTGTCTGTCACCCTCGCCTGTCACTGTCACAGAACTAGACAGCAAACGGAGCCAGGTCTTATCTAGATTCGGATCTTGTTTCTACAATCTCCCGGCCTGTGAGACTATAGACGGCAGGCCTAGCTAGCTGTTAGTCCGTCACCGCTCTACCACTGTCCGCCTCTCCCTCTACAAGTTTTAGCTCCATACTTATCCATTATTTAGATCTAGCGACATTCTCCCAGCGACAGAGTGACAGAGTGACAGAGTGAAAGAGTCCCATTCAGCAACAGGTTTGTCAGTTTCTAGTTTACTCTTGCGCCTTTTTTTGGAATGTGGACTTGTTAAAAAAGAATAGGCCTAGATAAAAATAGACATAATTATGATTCAAGATCTAGGGTCATACGTACAAATTGGCGGTAGCTTAAAACTTGTGTTAGGGCTTCTTATTCGCATGATATTCTCGAGATGAGTTGTAACTTGTAAGCCTACTACAAGGTAGTACATGATTGTACTTAGGCCTACAACCTAGGCGGTATTTACAACAGTTACTAGTACTAGGGCTTCTTATACGTATGCTAATCTCAAGACTAGTTGTAAGTCTACTACAAGATTGTACTTACAACTCAATATAGATGCGCTAATATAGTGTGTGTTCTGTGTGTTTCTAGTTCTACTTCTACTTTGAGTTCGAGTCTCAAATAAGCGTTAAAAAAATCATACAGCTTAACGTACAGACCACCAAAGCGTCGGGAAATTTGTTTTTAATCAGGGTGAGTTTAGTATTAATCTAGAACTAACACATAATTCTCGATCTGGATCTAGATTTTAGGGGTATGATGCACAAACATGACCTAGCTTACGTCTCGTCGTAAGCCTTCTTATTCTTATAATTATTGTCTTTAGGGGTAGAATGCACAAACATGACGTAGTTTAAGTCTCGTCGTAAGCCTTCTTATTCTTATATTGTCTCGTCTTAAGCCATTTTTATTCTTATAATAGTCTATAGGGTAGAATGCACAAATATGACATAGCTTACGTCTCGTCGTAAGCCTTCTTATTCTTATATTGTTACGACGAGACGTAAGCTACGTCTTGTTTGTGCATTCTACCCTAGATATAGATGATATTAGGCTACAAGTTGTGTGCGGTGACTTGATACGTTTTGATATACTTAGTATTATCTTGTATTCAGTTATCCAAATGTCGACTTGTTATACAACATCAAAAGGCTACAAGTTGTGTACGGTGACTTATTAAATTTTGATATACTTAGCATTATCTTGTGAACAGTTATCCAAAGTTCAATTTGTTATACAACATCAAATACCTGGAAACTAAAGAAAACCACTAAAAGCCGTAAGCATTCTTCATCGTATAATTATATGATTCTTACGACGAGTTGTAAGCAACAGGCGACGTTGTACTTACAGCCCTAAATTTCTAGATGTAAGTTCGAGATCTTCATTTAATTACTAATTAAACCAGGGTCTATAAAAATAAAAAATAGGAGATTTCAAACAAAGATTTAAACCTATACAAGGCCAAATGGTAGGCCTCCACATTTAAAAAAATCAATAAAAATAACTCCGAGTTCTACTACTTAGTCGTAACAGATTGTACAGATAAATTTTATTTTGGCTATTTTTCAGTATGTACTAAGACTGTGAGTTGTACATACACACACACACACACACATAAGAAGACGAAAGTGGCCTTGAATAGTAATGGGTACTTCCTGCGACACTAGAGAGATTGTGAAGTAGCTAATTACATTTATATTTTTTACCCGATACACGTAGTTTGTTGATTAAAACAAGAATTTCTGTACGACAATCTGTTTTAACTGGCCAGACCAGCTAAGACAGGAGTCATGGTATCCCCACCCTGTCTCAAGTGTGGCAGCACATAAAATTGTCAGACGTACGTCTTGGGGCCCGTCCACAATATAGCGTACATAGTGCTGATATTGGACGTTAAATCAACTCAACTCACTTAACTGATCAGGTTATAATGTTTACTAAATTCGCTATCGAATTACATAATCCCATTTACTTTTTTCAATTATATTTATCTATCATGATATAAACAGTATTTAAAGTGCAAATGAAACCTCATTCAGCTATGACTCATGTTATTCTTTCTACCTAGATACCGCGTATGTTATAAGTATAACCCTTTTTTTTAAAATTTAGATGAAATTACTGATACATTCACTGTTACTACTAATTCGTCATAATTGTGGTCTAGGAGCAATGTTCTAACTTTCTTATTGGTGTGTGGTGATACCGCCCTATGTTTTGACATAACTCCACACTACCGACAACTTAATCTAGTTAGGCAGACCACCTGTTTCTCTATTTAGATATCTATCTATCTATCTATCTATCTATCTATCTATCTATCTATCTATCTATCTATCTATCTATCTGTCTATCTATCTATCTATCTATCTATCTATCTATCTATCTATCTATCTATCTATCTATCTATCTATCTATCTATCTATC
>RQTK01000324.1:0-47334 GCA_003991915.1 Elysia chlorotica
GAAAGAAGTTTCGGGTGAGTCTTTTTTTCCATTCTACATAGGGATATTTATAGAGAGGCTATTTAATACTGCAACTTGTTAAATTACACACTTCCTTAGATTTCGACAATTTCCAGAAATTTTCTGTGGCAGCACTTCGTATCCTTTGAATGAAGTTTGAGGATTGTAATAGTTCAAATCAATGTACAGTGCTGAATCAAATTTTTTTAAAACCTTTTACTCAGATTTAACGTCGTCACTTTTTAACTTTCCCCCACAGGAAATTATTTTAAGCATGTGAAAATCTTGTATAGCTTTTGTGTTAACTCTGTTAATCTAAATACGCCAACGTCGTATTTTTTTTTTTTATAGCATATGTACTTTAATGGGTAGTACTGTTCTGAAAATGTGTCCATATCTTAACAGTAGTATCTGATTAAATGAATAGTTCTGTAAAAACCTCATTTGGTATTCATAGTTGTTTAGGCCATCGACGTATCTTGTTCTCTGCAGAATTAATCCAAGCTAAGTCATGAATGAAACATTTCCATGTTACATTTATACCTCAGGTCTTAACTGGGCTGACTTGTACCCTTGTGTTCGGTGGATGGCGCCATTTGCAAAGGCAATCTTGGAAGTTGGACAGTCACCCATGAAGTTTTTCCCACAAATCAGCAATGAAAATGCTCATAACATTCAAACACATAATGTGGACATGGCCCTTTTGGTAAGCAGTATTTGTCATTGCAAGTCAGTCAGACCAGACAAGCAATTAAATTGGAGTATTATCGTTGTTTTTTGTTGTTGTATATTTGCATGGATCATCAGTAGTCTATGATATTGATCTATATGCCACAATTCATGGTATATTTCAGGCTTTCTTCAACTGGGTCAAATTTTAGTTTTATACTGATGGGGCTTGAACTGTTTGATTCTAGTGTTTTTGAAACATTGCTTTGAATATCAAAATCTAATTTTATTAGCCATACAAGATGCAATATGTGCAGCTTGCAAAATACTTTCTCCACTTTTTTTTGTGCTCAGAACTTGTGCTACAGTACTGCTATGTTTCTCCATTAGATCAAACCCAAACTTTTAATTAGTCACACGTGGATTGTGTTATTTATTTGTTCAAATTAGATTCATTTGTACGATTTTTGCAGGTAGTGTAACGTGTTTATATTTTTCTTTTTCTTTTTCTTTTAACTTGATTTGAATGTTTTGTTCTTGCAGGACCGTTCTTTGACACACCAAGCACAGATGGATGAAACAGAGGCACCTCTTGACCTGACCTCTCAGCTGGTCTGTCTGTTGGAGCCCCCTTCCCCACCCACGCAAGCGACAGAGAGAGACTACTCAACTGGGTCTGATCTGGCTGATCCGCCACATGACTCTGAAATGGCACCCAACTCTGATATTGCAGAATCCAATGCATTGTCAGCCTCTGTTCGTCCGCCTTTTCTGGGAAATGCTGGTTTGGAATCCGAGTCAGAAGAAGATATGGATCAGCAGCAGCGTGCATGTAGCTAGCATTTTGTGCCCCATGCAAGTGTGTTTGTGAGACTGTTGTTTAAATTATTACAAGCATATGTTCGAATGAGTGGGGCAGTAAAAGTGACTTAATTGTTTGATAATTCAATCTAGCTGGTGCCAAGAAATGTTGACAGAGTTTATGTACAGCTGACATCACTGACTCTATCCTAATGCATTATATCACTTCTTTTGTAGATGTGGTTGTTATGCATTTTTATGAATTGTTCTCACTGATTTGTTAATGTAGTCCCCCACATGTATATGGGAGCAGGATATTAGTCACTAGGATCATTTGTGTAGGAGATGGGTGGGTGGTAAACGCTCGTTTGTTTGGTAAACTTCTCATTTCCATTTTATTCCATGTCAGTTTCTTGTCAAAGTGCCATTTTATATTAGTATGCCCTTCAACCCTTGGCTTGTAGACAAGCTTTTTTTCGCTCAGATTTTAAAGCTCATTAAGCAACAAATACTAACACGTGATAGCATGCAAGGCCAGAGTTATTCACAACATATTAGTTCTACCTAAAAATTTGATGAGTGATCTGTATGTAGGTTCTAGTTATTGAAACCTCTGGCTGATCCGTAGTTTAAATCAATGGCAATATCAAAACTCACATATTCTGAAAATGTCATGTATACTGAAGTACCTGTATTAATGAAGTGGGTTTACCACAATAGTACTTAAATTGTACTTTGTTATTAGTTTGTTGGGTTAGCTCATGTATACATATTATTATTATTTTACATCCAGCTTAACAATTTTATCATGAAGTCTATTGCACATTGCCATTGAAAAGGGTCTTACTTTTGTTATCAAGTTCCATCGATTTTTGGGGGAAATCCTATCAAATATTTATGTCTTAGCTAATGAATTTACGAAACAGACTTTCGCAAATTTTTCCAAGAGAGGGTAGGGTTTAAAACTGAAAAGCTTTGTGATTGCTGTTTTGTTCTTAACTTAAAATTTTAGTACAACTTATTAAAGCTTGTCTAATTGGTTCTTTGTTTTACAAAGCATTGAAATTTTTAACCTTTCTCAGAAGAAAACAGGGTTCAAATATGATAAGCTTTAATCATTGTATTAGGTTATGAATAGGACATTGCTGTAAATGCCATCATCCCAAAATGCAACTTTTTTTTTTTTTTTAAATACGCATTTAATGGTGGTGTTAATCAGAAATTTTCCCTTATAACGAAAAAGTTCAGCTTATACATCCTTAGGGGGTGGAGGCTGGAAAGATTTGACAGTTTTGACAATTTTGTTTTGAACACAGAGCCTGTCATGCTGTTGCAAACAGATAACAAACATGTCTTCCTCAATGGCACCGGTTTTATTCCCACCCAAAGTTTTGTGAACCGATTCTATATAATATAAATAAATATTTTACGTATATTTATAAAAGATGAACATCGTCTTTCGCTTTTATTCATCAAATGAAAGAATCAAATCCTCACAAGAGTGTTCATTTGCGTGCTAGTTAAGTGCCTTTTTGTTTGGTATTTCTGTGAGATGCTATTTTCTATCCATACCTCATTGTTATTTATTTATTGTTTCCCAAAACCTTACTATTTTAAAGATGACTTATTTGTGTCAGTTGCAAACATTGCCAAAAGTATTAAATACCAGTCATTGAAAAAAGAGTAGTGTGAGAATATAAGTTTTCATATTTTAGAATCTCTTGTGAGACATGCATAATACATACTGGCTTGGATAATACGACTGGACATGTCATTTTATGTGTGGAGGCAGGCCTTAGGATTTGTGCAAGGAAGAGGCTGGTCTCATGGTCTCATCTGACTAGAAGGGGGTTATTTTTAGGGATTAAATTAATGCTCTTATTGTGGACAATTTTTAAATACAGTCAGCAATTTTAACCACAAAATTGTTCATCTTTCATGAAATGTACGGATGTGCAAAACTTCGGTTTCAATGTATGATATTTCTCAGGTGTACTTGCAGCACCACTATCATCAAATATCAAAGGAGACAGTGAATTGACTAAGTATTGATGTGTTGCATTTGATTTATGTTTCACATTTTTTGTTTTATCCCTTGTCTAATGGATTATGAAAATAAAATTCTTGGAATCTTTATAAATCGTCTTTTCCTGGCTTGCTATGAATGTATCTGCTATGTTAGTGTTTATCATTGTTATGGCAATTTAATTTTCAATGGCTTGCACACATTGCAAATAGTAGCGTCTTTTGGTAATTGTTGGTCCTTACGCTATATAATTATGTAATATGGATGTCTGCATGACCCATAATGTGGTAGTTTGGTCCATCAGGGTACTCTAGACTGCACAATGTTATTGGCTTTATCTTTTATGGGCATCCGTTACTTCTTATATCAAACAATACAATTTACAGAAAAGAAAAAAAAAATGAGTAAATAATTTGTGAAAAGGTTAAGATTACCTTGTACCTTAGCTAAATACAAGTATTGCCATTTTGTTCCCCTTTAGCTAAGCCCACCTCACAATAAATCTGGCAATGATCCTTCTTCAAATAATTTATGATGTGAATTGGACTGGTAATTTGTTGAGAATGGTTGATGTCAGCTGCAAGATGATGTTTCATACATCTATGGTTTAAAAAACTTCGGCATGTGCTCGATCTTTATACATGCAAGTTAATAATAACATTTTCAAAAGTCAAAGTTAATGTTAAAAAGCTCTTCAAAAATATCTTCACAATAATGCTGGTCAAATTAACATCTTCCAGGACCTCAATGATGCTAAAACGTATTTCTCCTGAAGTCCTTGACTTTTCATTGGATGTACAAAGAGGCCCTGGTATAATGTTGACTACATTTTTTGCTATGATTATCTACTCTTTTCACAACATACCTCCATCTTTACTTCGGTTTATCACTGAAAAGTGAAATTGGGGTTGGCTTTAATTTGTCTCAAAATGTGTTTAATTGTACATACTAAATATAATTTTGTTCAGTCGGGCCTAAGGCTTGGCTTATGTCTTATAACATTGCCATTTGTACTAACAAAATTATGCCCATGTTTTGGGTATTCTGCTGACTCAAATATACCTGTAATAGTTATTTTTATGAATGAAATAATCCTAAAATATGGAAACTTAACATAAATTCATACATACTTATGTAACATATCAATATCATAGAAAGAAAAATGTACTTTGGCAATAACATATTAAATACCCAGTAGGCGTTTGAAATAATACCACTGGCCTATGTAATGGTTTAAAAAAAAAAAAACACTGACAAAACAAGAAAAATATTTTAAAAATAGTTCTACTTCTATATGGTGACTTGCTTTTGTGTTTAGTTTGCAAAGCTCAGTAAGAGAGGGAATTTAGAATTTTTTTTTATTGTTACAAATTTTTACATGTTGTGCGTCTCCGTCTTCCAGTTCTAATTTACAAAAGGTTATACTATAGAAAATTAATATGTAACTTCTATCGTAACATCCATCTCAAATCATTGTCATCCCATTGTATCCAGGTCTAAAAACACACCAAATATGTCTTCATCATGTTTTTATTTGTTTTATTTTCAACCCCATAATGGCAGTATACATTTACCATACTCTTTATGGTCCCTTGTTGCAATAAAACTTCTAAATCTATGACCTGGGTTCTTTCATTTTGGTCTGTACTATAGCTCATTTAATCATTGTAAGCCGTCTGAAGTATCATGAGATTGATCTTGATCACTTTCCAATACTTGCTTCAATTCTAGTACATACTATAAAAGTAAATAGAATGCATCAGTTTGTGAATCCCACCATGTCTTGGAACTAAAAAAAGTTTGCCCTGAAAAGAAAGATTATTTTGTTGTGGCAACCATTAATTCCTTTTTCGAATCTGAAGATATAAATTGTTTTAAGTCAATATTTTGTTCATTTATATTTTAATTTTTGTTTGTCTTCAAATAGTTGAAAGCATTTTAAACTGTTTTCTATCCCAAGCCAAACATGGCAGACATTTTTTGATAAGTTAAAATAAAAAAATTTAGGACATCCTGCAGCTTAAATAAAAAGAATAATGGTTAGGGTCGATCGTTGCTGCAAAGTGATTTTGTCTGATCCGTTGTATAAAAAGGGATATCTTTTTTCTCAGTTAAATTAATTTTATCCATCCTAAATATTGGCCTGCCCAACTCCTGTGCAATGAGACCAATGCTCAGTAAATGTGATCTCAATTGAAAAAGCGAATAGAGATACTGTTGTGAACAGCCAATAGAATTCCCCTTAATCAGAGAGCTGCACTTTCCAGCGTTTCATTTTGGATCAATTTGTTAAATTTATAATTTGATAAAGATTTCAAATGGGCATTTATCTAACAATGCTAAGCTAAAACATCATCAATGAATTTTGGAAGTTGGTATTATTGTCCATTTCAGGTTTTATGTTAGAACTAACTTGCATGAATGACAGAATAATTTTGATTGGAAAAACATTGTCATTTGTTCATCTATTATATTCGATAGAATATTGAAGCAATCATAAATTATATTTTAAATACTCTGTAGTCCAACATAGTTATATGATCTAGTTATTGACCTTGTTCCTTGAGGCTTCCATGAGGACTTCTCTGGTAATGAAGTTTACAAATGACACTTTGTATACCTCAGTCTAAACTCCATTAATGTGTCTTCAATCCTGTTTGGGCATTAATGTTATTGATAATAATATTGTTACCACCCACAAATTTGTTCACGTTTAGACAGTTTAATTTTTTTTTTCTTCTTTAAATGTAATACTCATGCTTAGCTATTCATGTTTGTAGAAATATATTCTAGTCTTTATGTTCACGTTACAATTTATATATAGTCCACATATATAAGATATGCTTTTTTTTTCAATCATTGTTCAAAATATGAGCTACCTTTTTAATTCTAATTGTTGGCCATTTTATAAATGGTAATGAAATCTCCCTCTAGCATAGTTAAAATTCAAATTGTCTCTTAAATCATAATGTGGATCTTGTTAAAAGTGTTGCCCATTTTTTATGAAATGTTGCCTCGCTGACATTTTGTAATGCAGGTGTTCATGTACTTACGCTGCTGCTCTTGGTGTGTTATTTGCTAGGTTATCTTCCCGATTTTCGCTTCAGTCTCTTCATTCCAATGAATGTAATGAAATAAATTATTTATTTCCTATACATGTGTGCAAGTGTTATTTTTTCAAAGACATTTTTGAAGTCTGTGTTTGTTATAGGTGTAATAGTACATAATTATGCTATTTGAGTGTGCAAGGCGTTGCACCGCGCCATGAACACAAACTCGCAAGATGTGGCAAATCATAATGACGCAACAGGCTCAATATCTTTTGTCTTTATGTTCATTCCATTAAACAATTACTTGAATACAGCAAATTATGACTGATGGGTCTGCAAAAAAAATTTGTTGAAAACAGTAACCAACCTCGATGTTAGCTGTTGTCTCCATGGAAAGTTGCGATTGCAACTTTAAAAACATTTTCACTTTTGCACTTTTGGGGTAAAATTTTGCAACTTTTCTGAAAAGTTCAATAAGTTCTTGGATATTCTTCACATATAGACAGACAAAAAGGCACAGACACACCCGTAGAAACTCTTTACATACCTACATGAGCCATTCAATCTTAAAGAAAACCCCCAGTGCATAATGATATTCCTTAAATGGACCAGTTTTACTGTTTTAATTTCACTAGAAAGTAAATGTGGCATGTGCACAGAAACTCAATTTCTAATATAAAATTGATTGTCTGCCTCAACTAGTAAAGACCTAACTCTCACATGTACTTGTCTTGGTTTCTGCCTTTTGCTGTCATAGATGTATCTTCATTGTGTAGTTTTTGCAACTTTTTAGTGATGAGCCTTAGGTTATAATTGTTGAATTATTCATGCTTATTACAACACAAAAGTATTAGTCAGCAAAAGTACATTAACAATTATATAATTTGATTTATTTCACAAAAGATGGAATGTTTGCTCCTTCAGATGGTCATTAAAATTTAAATATAACAAATAAAAACAGATGTTTTAGCACAAGGACTTTTAAAACTATTTATTGCACAAAAAACTGAAACCATGGGCGTAATTTGCATAAAGCATGCTTTTATACACAGGGAATGTTTCCTGGTGTAGAGGACAAATGTAAATTTATGACAAAAATTAAAATTTGAATTGAAATTTGAGATAAAATGCAAGTTTTAAAAAGTTAACAACTCGTATGCATATGCAGTCACAATATATACATTGGTCAACGCTAAACCATTTTTAAAACACAAAATCATTCTTGTATCGATGGCCAAATAAAAAACGTCATTACAATGCTGAGAAAATATAGCTATAGTTGCCTTAAAATTAGTTGATTTTTACACATTATCAAATCGTAGTAATCCTATCAACCACCATTCCTTGATCAAAGTACGAATTGTACACCATACCTGCACTATGTTAGCTGCTTAATACGAAGAGAATGTAATTACACTGTACCGGATATATATGCATATATTTTCTAATCGTCATAGCCAATTCGTTCCTCAAAATTTCATTTGGTTTGGAGGTACTGCAAGGGGTGAACAATGACAGGAGTATCTTTTTCATACTTAAAAGTCTACTTTCGCGATTATCATGTCCTTTTATCATGATGATTAAGTGGATTCAGCACGTTGCTATTAAACTATTCCTTCTAGTCACAAGGGTCTGGTCACTTGAGTCTGCGTTTTTTAACCATAACTATATATGCATCCTCCTTGATGGAATTGACTGTGTGAAGTGGTTAACTATTTGTCGTTTCTGTGTTAGTCTACAATAGCAAAATAATCGAGTCGATTTGTAATACTTGGAGGCAATTAAAAAGAAGCAAGAATCATATGCTTGAGTCTATGCTACTGCAATTATTTCAACTTTGAATAATGTTTTAATGAGATGGTGTGTAGAAAGTGGTACGCTGTGCTAATAGGCAGTCTATCGACGGAGTACATGAATCGTTAGTAGATTTTTTCTGGTCAAATTAACTGTATGAAAAATGGAATATCTCAATAATCATTGGTATTTCTTGAAATGATTATGCCATCGAAGAAATTGGAACATAAGTGAAAGGAGAAAACTGATCGATTTTCTCCATGCCACCGACGAGCTAGATCAAATCGCCCACTGTATTCCGAGACTGAAGGTGAACAATTTTTCCTTTGGAGAAGCGCTGAATGGTGGGCATTTGCCCCAGAGTAGACTTTCTGCTGTTAAAAGAGCCAGCTGGCCTTCTAGGCACTTTTTCTCCCCATCGGTTGACATTAACAGTGGAAATGCTGTTACATCAAGCAAGATTTTTTTTCACTGTCGTGATATTAGAGGATCGCCAACGTTTTCCCTGAGCAGCTCGAAGCTCTACAATATCGGCATAGAGCTCTGAGAAGCTGCTGGAATCCGAGCCGTGAATAAGCTCCTCAGTACTGGAAGAAACAGCGCGGCGCAGGTTAGCCTTTAAACGGATGCTCATTTTGCTGGCATTACTTGCACGAGGGCACATGATATATAATGGTCAAGCATAGCAGCTAAAGGTAGAGATGTGTGGAAGTTCGGTGGTTTAAAAATGCAAACCTTGGGGGGAGTAATTTTATTCAGCTCATTGCCCTTACACCCAGGACATTGTCTTGCTTATGCTTGTTTAAGAAACAACACTTCTCACTAAACTTTTTCTTATAGATATGCACCATTGATAGTACCAGATCTAAGTTTAAATTTAAAATACGGGTTGGATTGTTGGAGAGGAACTGAACTCACACGAAGTGGTCTTGCTGGTAACTCTGGGTGTTGTTCTTTCTCTAAACTCATTAACGTCATATATATTTTCAAAATGGGGGGTTTTGTTAGGGTACTCCACTTTCTGTAAATCCGACAATCTGCTAGATCGTCTCCTGATGTAACAAGGGCCGATTGTTCTGTACATATCTTTTTTTTATCGATTACATGGTACTGGCTTTATATTCTGGGTCACGTTTTCATTTGAACCTTCACTGTTTTTCATCTTTTCTATGGTTCTCTTACTCTCGATTCGAGTTGCACACACTGTCGCAAGACGATTACATTTTTGTCTTCATTTTGAGTGACTACTTCCGATTGCGGCAATTTCTGTTGGATTATCGCTCACCCGCGTTAAAATGTTTTCTGAATACTTTGTCCCGTTATTAAACCTCGTCGAGGAGTGTAACGATAACAGCCATACAGGCATGTCTTAGTACAACTGGGCTGATGCTTCATACCCCAACCGTGGTGTTAGCGGAACGATATCTCTTTATTTTGAGATAATTGTAATTTTGTTTTACCTTTTAGTGGCCAAAATGCATCAAAGCTTTTTGAAAAATTAAAACAATTCGCAAGTTTTAACTTTAAATTTTTGAATTTTTTATTATGAGGATACTGGTCTAACGAAGACATTGATGTGCTTATGTTCCAACGGCACATATCGTATAAATGTTATCATAATATATAAGGATTTTTGAAGTAGCACTTCACTGTCTGCAGATCTGCCAAGCTGCTAGATCACATTTTGAAACAATAGATAAGAATACTCTCTTGTATGGTTCTTTGGACATATAACAATAAAGTTGAAAATCAGCTGCAAAGACCCTATTGGACACACAGTGAAATTAGAGTTTAAAAAAATACATATTATATGTATATATACATATAAACACATTAAGTTGAAAGTTTGTTTCGAAAATATAAATACAAATGCAATCAAATTTTCAATTTCTATACATGCGCAGTGATTTTTTTAAAGTCAGACATTGAACTTCAAATATTATTTACAAACTTTCTGCTGATCACAGTCGGGCTTTATTTATCTGTTGGTCCATGTAGGTATTTTCTTTCGTTACCGTTTATCTCGAAAAAAAACTGGTTCACGAGTGGGGGACATAGCCAGGTTTGAGTCCACAATTCAAGAACAAAATAACATTCTGTGAACGGATAAACAACATTCTTTTTTCATGTTATTGAGAGTTAGAGTTTAAACTAATGCTGATTTGCGTATGTTTGTAGCATTAGATGGCGCGGAGAAAGGATTTTGGCGGTATTTGTAGGTAGAAGATCTGAAGATTGTAGGGAGGACCCACACCTTTGTGTGCCACCATGCTCTTCTCCGCCACAAAAGTGATGGCCCTTTTTTTTCGACATTAGGCGGATGGAAGCCAAACTAAGGCAGTAGAAAATGCGCGTGACTTTCTTTAGCTGACAATTGTGCGTTGGCAACCAACAGTGAAAGCGATCCCCAGGTGCTTGCCAACAGTCTAGCCACAGCATCATTGAAGTTCAGCCCACCACCAGCATGAAGAAAACGGAGATGACGCTCCGGTACCAATGTCTTGCCTCCTAAGTCCGCAATAAAGATCGAAAGCACTGCACTAAAGAAATGTTGAATCGTTTATATCCCTCGGTAGCTGCCTGTCGGCCAACACTTACACGAAGGCAGACGCAGAGGGTCGTCTTCTCTGAGTTGTCTCAGGGTTCCAGAAACCAAGGCTTCAAAGACACCGCCAAGGCATCACTGAGAAACTGCGCTATCCCCATAAGCAGAATCGAACGGGAGGCTAAGGTTGCTGGCGGAGATGTCTGGTGCACAGCTGTTCACAAATGACCTGTAGCATTGAGGGATCGAGGTTGTGGGGTCTCCATAAAAAGCACCCCAAAAGAAGACCGGACCTAAAACGCCTGTAACTTGACCGACCTGCGGCCACGTATGAACATCCGAGCCCAGGCTGAAGAGTTGAGGTATTCTGGTCATGGTGAAGAAAAGACGCGAATGTTTGATGGTTCAGAATAGCCAGGGCGTTACTCTTCTCTTTGCTCTCAAAAGCACCAACGCTGTCCATCGACGTTTCTATATTTGAAAAAAAAAAGAAAGATGTTAAGGAAAACGACGCCAAAACGAATCTTTAAGTTTTAAACGTAATAGACGTAAAAACAAATGTTACACAAGTCAATACATTTTATACAAATACATTACAGTACATGCATTTCTTAACCTTGGAATTTGATAGATTACCCAAGTATGTATGTTAAGACTTGTATTACCTAAATATGTATATCAAGAATAGTAAAGTAAGAGCCACACAACCCAGGTGAGGTAGGCAACAAACAGCAACGATTGTAACCGTCATCACAAATTTGATTCCAATTTTCTGTGACGCTTTGATTAGATGCGTATGAACGACTGATCAGAGCACTTACTATCGGAGTCTGTACTTTTGGCCACAAGACCCTTGCGTTGATATACGACCTTTAGTGTATAACGTGTTTCTATCAATCTCACATTACGAGCTGTCACGATATTGAATATAAGAATCTAAAGTCAATAGTACTTGAAATATAAAATATTCATTTTTGCCACCACTTCATGGGAAGTATGCTAAGATAGAAACAGAAATATCCATTTAAATCCTTTAAAAATACACACCTAAGACAAACTACGCAAGCAACAATAACACAACCACCACCACCACCGCCGCCGCCGCCGCCGCCGCCACCACCACCACCACCAACAACAACAACAACATTAACAACCAAACTTATGGCAACTCAAACGCCACCACAACAAAAACAAAAACAACAACGACGGCGACGACAACAGCAGCAGCAACAACAACAACAACAACAACGACGGCGACGACGACGACGACGACGACAACAACAACAGTAACAACAACATTTACGTACTGTCATACAAAACGGTATTTAACGCACACAGATTACCTGAAATTTCCTTCGCTTGATCTTTGATGGTTGTTGGACATCAAGGTAGACAAACATCTTGGAGAGTCTCTTGCATCCTCGACGGCTCCTCAGTTTTGTTTTGTTTTGTGTTTTTTTCTCGAAAACTGTTGCTTAAAAGAAAACCCTATAGCATAACCAAAATGTGAAGAATCCATATAGATCTACATCAGAAGTGTGCCGGACCGTGTTGCATTTTTCGGAACTGTCAGACCGAACTTCTCCCAAGGTATTGGATGGGTACCTTTCGAAGTATTTGAAAGATTTGGTCTAAAAAAAATCGACTTCACCACGAATGCGATTGTTTTTCCTCTCTTTCTCCTGCGCGATAATTGTCATTTTTCTCCTTCCTCATAATACATGTACTAGTTATATTATCTTTTAGGCAATCATAAAAGCCCTGTTGGTGACATATATAGACTTTCTTCTGGTGCATTTTGTCTGTGATGGACATTGTTTGATCCACGTATGGAGGACATGGCCAGATAATTGTCCTCCTGAATGTCATTCACAAAAGGGTTCAGATGGTCGTTTGTAGATGTTTCAGTTTGTCTCCACAGGGAAGAGTCCTCAGTGAACGGGTTGGTCATTGAGATGGAACTTTCATTTGCTTGTATGTCATTGAGATTTACAAACGAGGGAGATAAAGGGCTTGAGCTAACACTGCTGTTATTGTTGCTGTCCCGTATGTTTGTATCGTGAGATGCTGTGGAGAAAGGATTGTTTTTACTCGTAGGGAGACTATCTAGAAATTTTGGGAAGGAATTGTTATTTGATGTAAGTGTTTGTGGTAAAACCAACGGCCTTGGTACTGGAAGAATCCCCGTCACCATAGGGTTTTCTTGGAACATTTTGTCGTCCAAGAAAAAACTGATGAGGGGATCCGATGCTTGTGGTGGTTGATGTGGAGATGCTTTAGACGAAGGAGTGGCGTTAGTGGTACCAGATCTCCTATCTGGAATGATAGTAGAATTATCGATTTTATCCATGCCATCAACGAGTTGGATCAAATCGCCCACTGTATTCCATGGCTGCGAAGGCGGAGAATGTTTCCTTCGGGGAAGCGCTGGCGGCTCTTGGTCATCCAGAATAGCAGACGCTCGTTCCAGAGTAGACTCTTTGCCGTTGAAAGAGTCAACTGGACTTCTATTAGGCACTTCTTCGCCCCATGGTCTGTCATTGCTAGGGGAAATGCTGTTTACATCAAGCCAGCTTTTTATGACTGGCGTGATATCAGAGGAGCGCCGACGTTTTCCCTGATTAGCTCGAAGTTCTACAATATCGGCATAGAGCTCTGAGAAGCTGCTGGAATCCGAGCCGTGGATAAGCTCCTCAGTACTGGAAGAAACAGCGCGGCGCAGGTTAGACTTTAAACTGATGCTCATTTTGCTGGCATTATTACTTGCACGAGGAGCTGATCCTCCACATGATAAACATTGGTTAAACGAAGCAGCTAACGGCAGAGATGTGTACGCGTTCGGTGGTTTACAAATGCAAACTTTGGGTAAAGTGTCCTGACTCAAGTTCTGTTCATTGGCTCTTACATCCAGGACATTGTCTTGCTTATGCTTGTTAAATAAAGACCTCTTTTTTTTAATGGACTTAACAGATATACCATTAAGAGTTTCCGATCTGGGTTTCAAAGATTGGTTGGATTGTTGGAGAGAGACTGAAAAACTCACAGAAAGAGGTCTTGCTGGTAACTCTGGGGGTTCTTCTTTCGGTAACATTAATTTTTTCAGCGTTTCTTTTAACTCGTCAACGTCTTCATAAACATTCTCAAAATGAGGAGTTTTGCTAGAGTATTTAACTGTCTGCAAATCTGACAAGCTGCTAGATCGTCTTCTGATATATTTAGGACCGATAGTGCTATAGGGGTCTTCTTTTTTATCGATCTCTTGGTACTGGGGTTCTACTTTTGGGTCATGTACTAAGGAAACATTTCGTAGGTCGCTCTCTGCAGAAGCCCGCTCAGATAGAGTAACAGCATGTGCGATTTCACTGTAGTTGTTACTCACTGTAGCGGCTCTTTCACGGGAAACTGAGGAGACAGTGACGTCTTTAATAACGCTATAGCCGCTATCAGTCACTGGAAGAGAAGAGTATCTCTTGTGGTTCCCCAAAGGTAGTGTCGAACGCTGGTCGAAATGTCTTCTCAGTGAGCCACCTTCAATCAAATCTAATGGTTGTCTAATGTTATGGCCAATGTTTAATGAATAGGCCATACGAGTTACGTGGTTTCCAATAAAACCTTCACTGTTTTCATCTTTCTCTGGTACTGCCTCTAGCTCTGGATTCGAAATGCGCATACTGTCAAAAGACCGTTTGCTCCGATTTGAGGGACTACCCCCAATGGCGGCATTTTCTGTCGGGCTATCACCCATCCCCGGTGAGCTATTTTGCTGGATACTTTGTGCCATCATAATACCGCTCTGGGGGGCATCATGAGCTTTGCAGCCATGCCTGAGTATAACGGGGCTGATACTACACATGCTGCCCTGACTGTTATTTCTGAGAAGAGCATTAACACTGCTATTCTCAGAGAGTCCGCTTTCTTCAAGGAACATCAGCTCTCCTCCTAAACCAAAGTCACCAACACCGCAGTCTCCATTTTGTCCAATGCTGGTTCTCTCACAAGATGGCGATACCGCCGGCGTTGACGCTAGAGGGAACGAAACTTGAAATGGCATTGACGCCCCAGAGCTGTCCGAGTCGGAACGCTCTGATCTGAGCGCCAGGGCCGTGTTGTCTAAAAGTGCTAGGAATCTCTTCTCACTCACGCTGGCGGAGTTGGTTCTAGCCCGAATAGAAGAGTTTTCAGAAAGCATTGCGCTATTTTGATGCTGCTGTCTCACTTCAGCTCGGCGTAGCATGGCCTTGCGAATACACAGCCTTATCGACCTCAGCCCTTCCCCAGCCTCTTCACACGACAGGCGGATCACGCCTTGGCCCGTCGGAGAATTCCTGTAGATCATAAAATACGTAAATTATATCTAACTATCTATCTATCTATCTATCTATCTATCTATCTATCTATCTATCTATCTATCTATCTATCTATCTATCTATCTATCTATCTATCTATCTATCTATCTATCTATCTATCTATCTATCTATCTATCTATCTATATATCTATCGATCGATCAATTGATCGACCGATCTACCTAATTAATATGCCCATTTATCTACTACTTTATCTATCTAATTGTAAAATATGGTCGGGGAAGTATAAACTAATATAGAAAGAGTTCATTGAAAATAGAATGGATTCGAAAGGATTCTATGTGGTGAATGATGCCTCATTTTAAAAAGATTGACTAACCCTGAGATGTAAGAGAGGAAACTTAAATAGGTTGACGTTAATCGATTATGTGCTCTCTATGTGAGTATAATCAATTGTGTTACTAATCTAAGTAAATAATATTAAAACCCAGCTCATCGACAAAGTTGCTCGATATTTTAACCTAATGATTAAACACCAACAATCCATAAATCTATCGTACTAGTTACCTATCGACATATCTGCTAATCTAACGAGTTATCTGCTTGGGGGTAAACGTAAACTGCATGATTCAACACCTTTTCTACCTCTGCTATGTTTGTTTACCTGTCTTAAAAATGGCGGTAAACTTATTGTCTAAACTTACAAACAATGATTCCTGCTTTCTACTATACACTAAGGCATGCTTTAACCCGATCTCCACCATTTCATAGTATATACGTCCTTCGGTTTCTGTAAGTTGTTTTTTTAAATTATTAGGTATCTTTTTAAACACATGACAAAAAAGCAATCTTTATCTCTGCCTCTCTCCCTTTTGGCTTCCTCTGGTATACCAACTGTTGAATTGCTTAGTGAGTGGCACTTACTGTTATTTTTAAGGAATAAACTGTTAGGCTATATGACTAGTGTGTTCTGGTGCACGAATACCATAGAATCGCCGAGGGTTGAACACTAATAATTATAGCCTGGCCAAAAATGAGGTCGAGTACATTGTGAACAATACAGGCCTACAGCTCAACTGTGTCTATTGGTTCTTTTGGTTGATTAAATTGTACGAAGTGTCCACATGAAATTTTGTTTGTGTGGAAGCTTTCAATCTCGAAAGAAATGTGAGATAAGCACCTACCCACACCATGGCCACATTTGTGTTATTGCCTGACCTTTTGTACTGTGAGAAAATAATTGTTTGGTTAATTCTTGCTTTCCATAGCACTCACATGGTTTATAACCTGTCGTTTGTGTTCTATTGTGAGATTTCTCCTTTATATAGACTTTCTCTTATATCAACATATACAAGTACAACATTTGGGCCCTTGAATGTCGATATATCAAGAGTACGGATCGTTTAACTTAAAAGAATCTACTTACGGGCCACATTCTATGGTGAGAACGTTGGTGCTTTCCGTCTTAAACCTGACGAGTGTAGAGAGGTTCCAGTTGATGGTAGTCACACCAAATGTGTTGATCAGCTCGATGTGCTTGGTGGTCACATTCATGGTGTGCTGCCCCGCCAGACCACACCTCACTGAGTGGGTGTTCGGTATCACAGTCACTTGGAAAGTCTCTAGAAAGGACAAAAGTTAAAGACAATCTTACATACATGCATTTTTTAAAGGTTCAACGACGAGGAGCACCAACACCACCAACGCCACCATCACCAACACCGCTTCTCTTGGTACTAATATTGTTACTATTGTTACTGAGGCTACCACCACCACCACCACTACTACTGCTACCATTACTGTTTAAAGAAAACGTTTTTAGTAGAACAGATCCGTTCCTTTTAAATGAAGAACAAAAGTAAACGTTTGTGTGTGTGGCCAGAATATCCTTATGAATTATATTTATATTCCCCGATAATTCTAAAGAAAAAAATTGTATAGCACAAAATGCTTATAAAACTCCACTCACCTTTTCTCTTCTCCACTTCAGAAGGAACCAACATGAGCTGCAGGGTTAGAGTCCACTCGAAAGACTCATAATCATCGGCGCCGCTGAGTACGAGCACAGGCAGCCGCTCAACAATCTCCAGAGCATGCGGGTGTGTTTTAGACTTCGACTCGCGTATGGAAGAGACGTTGTCTAAAATGAAGGTAACCCGATCAGAGCTGTCCCGCTCCCATTTTTCTTTGGTCTCAAAGAGGTCCAACTTTGCCAGGGGTTTTCCTCCACGAGAGAGATCGTTGAGGAGGGTCAACGCTACCCAGCGCCGTTTCCATGTCTAAAAACAACAACACAAAATTAGAATATTAGTAAAGCAACAGTACTGCAACAAAAGTTCCACTAGCCCACTGTTCTTTCTACTGTAGTGCTATTTCAAGCATGTTGAGATACACCGATGAATATTTCAAATATATTAACAACAACAACAACAATAACAACAACAACAGCAACGGCAGCGACGTCAACAACGGCAACAACAGCAACAACAACAACAACAACAACAACTACAATAATCACAGTAATAATAATAATAATTATAATAATAATAATAATAATAATAATAATAATAACCGATGAATATTTCAAATATATTAAAAAACACCAGTGAAAGCGAACCGTGCATATTATAATTACTTTCTTCCCACAAGAAAAGTAAAGCAAAATTATTGCTGGTGTAAATTTATCTGCCCAAATTAACGCTGAAAATCAAGTATTTTAAAGAAACCGCAGAAAAAAAGTGAAATGAACTGCAGAGGCAAGGGTGTCGTTATTTCAGTTTTGTGCTTTAAAGATTATGGCAAAAACATAACAACAACAACAACAACAACAACAACAACAACAACAACAACAACAACAACAACAACAGCAACGGCAACGACGTCAACAACAGCAACAACAGCAACAACAACAAAAACAACAACTACAATAATCACAGTAATTAATAATAATAACATTAACAACAACAATAGCAACATCAACAATAGCAGCAGCAACAACAACTGAGACAATACTCTGTGATTCGGTTCCTAAATGAAAATATTACCTTCAGTTTCCTCCCCTTCATCTTTGCTGGTTGTTTGACATCTAGGTAACCAGATTTATGCGTGGGTGTGAGTTCTTCCTGCATCCTTTTCAATGCTTTCTCAGTGTATTAAAACAATGTTTCTTATGAGAAGAGGGCTAATATAGAGCACAGACAGGACTTGCAACATCCTATTAAATCAAAAGTGTGCCGGGTGACGTTGCATTTCCGCGAACTGCTTGGTCGAAGTTCTCGCGGGAGAGTGGATGGATGCCTTTCTGAGTCCAATTTAATCGCTGCTCAACTTGACCAATAATTTCGAAGCTTCACATTGTATATTCATTGTCAATAACAGTCGAAGACAGCAGCGTTTGAAGAATTGTCCATAAGTAATCACCAAGTGGGCAAGAAATAGGTACCAGTAGTAAGGTTGCACGCTTCAATTGTCTTTATCCAAAGAAATCTCCCTTAGGTACCATATTTCTTGAAAGTGCCTGAGAATCTGTTGAAAACAAAAGCCACTAGTTACAAGATAGCTTTATGTATAATTATTCTCAAAATGGTATCTAAAAACTTGGTATTTTTTTGTAAACAGGTTGAACCGTATAAATGATAAACCACCAGCTTGAGATATGAACACATGAGTGATCTTTCCTTGGACACAGACTGCACAGAAATGACACGGTGCTCGTCAATACATGGACTGATAAATCTTAGCCAAGCTTGAACCAATCGAATTCCGTAATGATATCCATATTAGGCCCTCTGAGATAGTGCCTCAATGCTCTGTGATAACAGCTGATCATAGGTTCAAATATTGAATAACGCCTTGTTAGAGAGAGGTACATTTATCTCCATCGAGGAGATAGTATCATTCTTTCATAACATTATCGCGTCGTTAACTTTAATAACAAAACATCCATGCATCTATCGTAAGACTTAACAGACAATACACAAAGTAGAAACTCAATGGGCTTTAATTGAACACAATATTGACTCAGTTTCCGTTTGAAGTAGATTATTAGCATAACCCACACTAACGACGTTGAACTCCTTTGTTGACGAAATGCCATGACGGCTCTACCAAAAAAAAGTATGTCCCCCCCCCCCCCCCCCACAAAAAAAACAACAAAAAAAAAAAAAAGCACCCAGCGGCAACAACAACAAAAAAGCAAAACACTATAACAATACCAAAGATCACCGTCGTGCAAAGCAAAGGTAAAGAATTCCCCCGATTTTAAAAACAGAAAATCATTGGCAAATCCACTACATGGGCTCTACACTAGATCTTTACCAATTCCTTTTTTAAAGATTACGTGACAATGGACACATCTGAACGATGTGATTTGTTATCTGTATCGATATCCCACAAGAATTAGTAATTAGAAATAATTGTAAGGTAGAAAAAATGCATGTAGATCTATTAATTTGCCACGGTGATAATTATGTTAAGATAGCTATGCTATTGGCTACCAAGGTAAATGATTCGGGAGCTCAAAATTGGTTTCAAAGTGGTCACACAATCATGTTTATCGGCTTTTTTTCCTCATACGGTACATATACACCAATGATACAGATTGTAATGTTACTCTTTTCGAAACGGAAGGCTGCATTTTTGCGGCCCGATTATTTAACGAAAAAAAATTCATAATAACAACGATTAACGGAGTCAAAGTTACCACTGACAGAATTGTAATCGAACAATATTAACATTACACATTCATGCGCTATTAAAATTAAATTTTAGTGACAATACGCAACTTACTGCCTAAAGTCTTCAAGTGTGCTTTCACTTTCACTTTAGTAGGTCTTAAAACACTCCTCGAATTTTTGAAGCAAATGAATTGGCAATTTACCAGAACAAAATACTTCAGACGTCTAGTCAGCACCGCTTTGATAAGAATGATAAAAGAGAAATTGCGTTTGAATGGCGCACAGGTTTTTAATCGTTCAAAGTTCAGAACGAGGCTGTAAGAATAATTATTTTACGTGCTGCATTATCATTCACCATGCAATGTGTATTATACTTGTCTCACCTGCACACTATTTGAATTGTACTCACACACTTAGCATATAAAGCACGGAGTGTTTCAGAAAAGACAGAAATGCAACACAAAAGAACCATCTGTACATAGTTAAAACAATTATGCGAAGTGTTCTAGACTGTGCCTTTAAAAAAACAAAAAACAAAAAACAAAACACAGTCATGTTGTCAACCAACCGCGACCCCAATATTTAACCAAATCATATACTCTTAAGATCTGGAAAAGAGATTGCTGTGTACAGTTGTGTGTTCATGAGCAGGTGTGCGTGCATGTGTGAGAGATAGACAGACAGACAGACAGACAGACGGACAGACAGACAGACAGACAGACATACATACAGACAGACAGATAGATAGATAGATAGAGAGAGAGAGGGAGAGAGAGAGGAGATAGATAGATAGATAGATAGATAGATAGATAGATAGATAGATAGATATACAGATAGATAGACATATAAATAGATAGATAGATAGATAGATAGATTGATAGAATAGAGCGGTGACATTTCTCTTGATGTGTAAATGACAAAAATACTATAACATCTGTAATAAGTTATTGGCAAAGCTGGCTGAAACATCCACGAATTTTGAACAAACTAAAAGAGAGCTCATGTTATATAGATATTCATTAGAGGTAAGGAATAGGTATAAAAAAAATAATGCAAACTTTTTGTGACTCTCGAAAAAAAGTTGTGTTTTATTTCTTTTCTGTCAATCTTTTCGTTAGAGAGATACCTTTTAAGTAAAGTTTCATAGAAATAACAACGCATGCTATTTCTGACACGAAAAATGCGAAAATTCACATTTGTATCAGATCAGACGTGATGTGCATCTTATGCAACGCATTATCGTAAATTTCCGAGGCGTAACACATGATAATGCGATCTGCACCTACACAAAATCTCTAAAAGACAAAGAATAGCCATCTCAATACAAAAAAGTTTTTTTTTTAAAATAAATCTATTTTTAGCTGAAAAAGATAGGAATTAGTAGGGAGAGAAAAAATACAGATAAACAAACAGACAGATAGGTGGATAGATAGATAGATAGATAGATAGATAGAAAGAGAAATATAGGAGATGGAAAGAGTGAAAGAGAGAGAGAGAGAGAGAGAGAGAGAGAGAGAGAGAGAGAGAAGAGAAGAGGGAGAGAAGAGAAGAGAGAGATAGATAAATAGATAGATAGATAGACAGACAGACAGACAGACAGACAGAGACAGAGAGAGAGAGAGAGAGAGAAGAAGAAGAAGAAGAAGAAGAAGAAGAAGAAGAAGAGAGAAGAGAGAGAGAGAGAGAGAGAGAGAGAGAGAGACTATTACATGCATAGTGACTGGTACTTTTGCAACACACCCTTGAAGGCAAGACTTTCTTGTTATAAAAACAAACACGTATAGACGTTAGACACAAGTGCAATCATTATAGTGCGTAAGAAAGCAGGGAGTCTTTTTGTGGACCTGTTTTTCTTTTTTTCTTTTATTTGTTAAACTTCCCCAACTTCTTACGCAACAGGCACCATGTCTCGTTCGTAATGTTGAAAGATGGAAGAATCACATTGCTGCTCATACCATAGCCGTAATATGGTAATTATTTTAGGTTCACTAAGTTGTTCATTATGTGTTGATATACTTATAGCTGAGACTAACAAACGACAAAAGCCAAATAAACAAAAGCAAAAAAAAAAAAAAAAAAAAAAGAAAAAAAAAAAAAGAATGAAAAAAAAAAGAGCGAAACTGGGGATTGTAAGTCAATTTTTTGAAAGGATAAATAATTATAATCTTCACCCGTAATTGTGACACATCATTTGTTCGACCAATTGGACACTATAAGAGCGCTATTAAACTACGTAGTAAAAACCATTATCAAGTTATTTTAAGCCAAATCAAATGATCATAATTATTTTGTCAATTATTTTTTTATCATAAACTTTGACAAACTGAGGATGACGGTTTTACTGCAGCTCAACAGCTGCTGTTGCAGGAAATTATGATCCCAAGCCAACAGGTTGGGCAAAAGGGAGAAAAGGCCACAAGAGAAAGGTCTTTAAGTTAAACGTACCGGACTCACCTCTGTGATTCGACAAGATAAACAGACACAACCGGAGCAATTGTTGTGCTCTCCTGCTATTCCTGACCTACCATGGACCTACTCACAATGTTCCGTGAAAGGATGACACTGCCTTGATACGATGTGGGTGCATTCTGTCTCTAGGCCTCGAGTCGAGTCTAGTGATGTCGAACATTATCAGCTTTACTTGGTAACATGATAGCGGGCCCTGGGACACAATATTCGTAGCTCCAATCACGGGGCTTCAAGTACAACATACATCTACCGTTATCTTCTCAGCTGGTGATAAACAATGCCGTCAAACAAGCTTACTTCATTATTACGCTTCATACAATAAGTATCGGTACGACAACAATTCGCAATAGACTTTTTAAATACATAAAACGTCATCTAGCGATCTGTTCGTCGTAAGCGCTATTTCGTGACGTATCCGCAATTCGTAGTAGGCTCTGGGTAGGAAATGCTGCCGGGAGTTTGTAAGAAACTCCCTTGAAGAAAATTTCAAAACAATTTTCTGCAAATTATTGAAGGAAAAATGCTTTTGAGATCAGTGCATTCATTAACTCAATAATTTAGTACATGTAGGGCCTACTATATATAAAACAATATCTGTAGATTCGGTCTTTGTGTGTCTTTTTTAAAATTATACTGTCAAATATTCCTCTACATCTTTCCACATACGCACGCACATAATTATGTTTAGAGGGACTACAGAAATATTTTAACACAATAATCTAAAGAAATATTTATGAATCAGTTAATTAACTCCACTGGTTGCACAACTGGTATAATTCGGGTTTAAGAAAACGTTTGAATTTTGAAAAATGGCTTTTTAAAATATTCGATTTTTTTACATAAAAGATAAAGGAGAAACAGCTTACAATATTTTCGGATTCGTTTTAGTTAACTTTGCTTAGAAAATAATATATAGGAAACACACGTTTAATATATACATGAAAATAGATTCTGTTTAATCAAGCCTTGTGTGTGCATCTTTCGCAGTTAGTGGTCTAAATCCAATTTCGTTTGAATAGTAGTGGTTCTATAGTGCATTAGCAACATGTTGCGTGGAATGTTGTGGGTGGATCTCTGCTCTGGTCCTTCCTTTTTTTTACTTAATTGGTCTGTGTCAGTAGATTGGCTAACTTTCGGGTATCATGCTTTGGGGTCCCGCCACCGTACATTATCTTTCATGAGAACCTAGGATAGGCTGGACCTGGATAAAGCATTGCTTTGTCTGACCAAAGATAACATTTTATTTAAGCAGCACTCGTTGGCCATTCCCAATTAGTGCACTTATTTATCTTGACTATAATATTTTGGTGAGCATTTCTTTTGACATTTTTTGTATAGCCGCCGATGCTATTTCCGTATGGGAGCAAAACTTTCAAACTAGTGTCGATTATTGTAAACCAAAGAATAGTTGGTTGCATTATTCAAGAGGCATCAACAAGAATCAAAGCGTTTGTTGAATGAGAGATGGACATTTCTAGGTGAAAGGCCCGCAAGTTTCCTTGGAAGACAGTAGTTTCTGGCTAAGTTATTAGAGTAAGGGAGTAGTGCATCTAGTTTGATTGTTTTGCTTCTATATAATGTTCATGTTTATCTCCTGTGCTTAAGTTGTACGTGTGAAAGCAATATTTCCCTTCAAGTTGTTCGGACAAGTACAGACGTACTTGAGCTGTTGGTGAACTGGACTTTGAATCCTGACCCCCTTTTCAGCAGTGGCTGTCGTGGAAGGCCGACGTTTCACACGCTGCTGGCACTTTCAGGCTGGATATTCAAGACGTAAAGAGTTATCCTGTGGTCATCAACGTCTTCCGCTGTTTCTACCTGCGGCCAGGACCACTTTGGACCTGCCGTCAGAAACGAGTAGCGCTTTCCTTTGAGCTCCATCCCAGAAAACTGCACTAAATGTTCCTCGTCTGAACTGCAGTTAAGTTTTCTTCTTCAGCGCTGGGCCCAAGGATTTCGGAATGGAATAGGTCGTTTAATTTGGTTACCTATAATTTATCGGGTGGAATTAAGTTCAACATTAATTTTACCTATTTCCCCTCGACTGTTAACTTTGTAGAAACATCACGGAAATGTACTGCAATTTAACACCTCTGGTATAAGAAATGAAAACAAAAAGCTCCAAAAGTAATACAAGAAAAAAGATGATTAAAGTTTTTCTCTCAGAAACACACCGCAAGGAAACACTTTAAAGTATGACGAGATTAAAGCATCCACAACTTTGTTTTTGTTTTTGGAAATATAGACACACGAAGTTAATATTGTACGGTATCATTGTTAAAGACAGGTACAGAAACGACACTAATCAATTCAGTGTTCATGTTATCTCACTGAACTGCAGGTAACGCCACTCCGTACCAGCTAGGGCAATGTACAGTCCTACATACATGTATCATCTTCTTACAGATAAAGATGTGAGATACATTTGGAGTGAATTTACCTAGTATGATGAAATGCACCCTATAAAGAGCAGCAGCAACAGCAACAGTAGTAGTAGTAGTAGTAGTAGTAGTAGTAGTAGTAGTAGTNNNTATATATATATCTCAAAGGTATGAAGCACAGGAGATAAACCCTGAATAGAGGGAAGGACTGGACTGGAAGAGAAGCCCCCCCTGATTAAAACTTATTAATAGATATATATAGTTGTCTTATCTGTTGGTCTAAGCTAGACCTAGGTTTGTGGCTGTCCCTTTCTAACCTATTTTCACCTTATTCCCTCAGTCGCTCGCATCATTATTTGGTCCCTAGGTCTAGCTCCGTCTGTTAAAGCCTCTATAGTTGTTGGCCTAGTAGTAGTAGTAGTAGTAGTAGTAGTAGTAGTAGTAGTAGTAGTAGTAGTAGTAGTAGTAGTAGTAGTAGTAGACAGTAGTAGTAGTAGTAGTAGTAGTAGTAGTAGTAGTAGTAGTAGTAGTAGTAGTAGTAGTAGTAGTAGTAGTAGTAGTAGTAGCAGTAGCAGTAGTAGATCTGGAACTCCTAGGTATTCCTCCACAGTGGCTTTCAGTGAAAATGGCAGAACAATTCTCGGACCCTGTGGGATTAGAACCCCCGTTTTGTACATGCAACGGCACCGAATCGCCTTGCCACTTAAATCGAGCATGATTTATACCACAGACTCTGCATGCATCGTTCGGCCATTTTCACTGAAGGCCTACTTGTACCACTGTGGAGGTATACCTATTAATTCCAGATCTATAATTAATCAAGTGGCCTGCCTCTCCTAAAATCTAGTGGTAGTAGCAGTAGTAGTAGTAGTAGTAGTAGTAGTAGTAGTAGTAGTAGTAGTAGTAGTAGTAGTAGTAGTAGTATTTGTGGTGCTGGTGGTGGTGGTGGTGGTGGTGATGGTGGTAGTAGCGTTAGTATTGCGCGAACGAAAATGAGAATATAATGATAAACATAGTCTTCGTAATAAACCATTTTTTTTCTAATACACAACTTAACATTATTGTAGATAAAGTGAATTGTTTTTATTTTTCTCGTTACTGCTATATATTTGCATTTCTGATGTTTTCATTATCGCATTCTAATTATAGCTTAGTCAATCTGGGGTGCGTTATCTTCTCTCGACAAGTAACGTTCGTGGATTTATTCAATAATTGCTTTACAGTATATTCGAAAACTTTAAGTTTAGGAGATTTCTTCAAGAAAACTGTTTACAAAGCTCTCATTGCCTCATACGATATAAACGTATACAAATTGTTACAGCCTATACAGCCCACCACTCGTGATTTTTAACGAGATAAAGAAGTAAACAATAATGGATTGTCGTAACGTCTAGGATAGGAATTACCTAAAGTAGGCGGGGAAATGGACAAGAGTATCATGTTGCAGATAACCCTTTATTGGGAATAGATCCGAACGTAATTTTATCGTCGGTGTTTGTAATGAATGATGTTGTTATATGCAATAAGTGCCAGCCATGAGATGGGAAGACAGTAACAAAAGGTCTTACTGACGCCACTGCATGATGCACAACGTAACTCGGCCACAAGATGAGACCAACACTGGTATCCACCTACTTCGGGCTTGACTCTTCTTGTGTAATCAAACGAAAGACGTCGTTTTTTAAAATTTAGTTGGCGAACTGTTAAGGACATTATGTCATAGTTATAGTTTATAATTTAATCTTTGCATTCAATAGGAACTGCCCTAATTTAGAATGACCCCTCATATTGTGTCAGTCGAGAGCTAGTCCCACACCCAGTTTCTATCCTATTTAAATGTGTGTTAAAAGCAGATGTGAAGGAATGCAATGGAAAAAAATAAAGAGGTGAAAAAAAAGGGTTTAGTTGTTGGAAGGTGACTAAAATGAGTAGATTATAGAATTAAGAAGGGATGGAGCTGGGAGCAAATACGTAAATAGGACAGCAGTCAGAACCGAAACAGCAGATGCAGGAGATATTTAGAAAACTTTTTGCATTCCATTACAGAAAGGGGCTGCGGTTACCAGGAACCGGAAAAAAGCATTACAGCCAATGAGAGAATTTAAGGACACATTTTGAGCAAACATATGGTAGCCAGATAAAGACTGTGAAGTTGAAAAATGTTGAGGCCGTTTAATTTTCTTTAATTTTTCTTGATCAGCGGGGTAAACAGTTTTGAAGCAAAAGGTAAAGCTACTGCGTAAAATAATATATTTTCAGCTGGATTCGATACATCTACTTAGCATAATGATAGAAAAATAATTTTGAGAGGCGACTGAACTAAAACTATTCCACAATCCATCGAGGATCTTCAAGCTTCTACCGGAACCCGATCACGGATTCTATGCATGCTACTGTAAAACGATCTGAATAGCCAAGGAGATTGATCATAACAACAGAGGATAACTTTAACCAAGAAAAGTTTACCATTGCGTCTACTTACACCCTTCGAAGTGTTAATATTATCAGTATCACGTTAATGAAGCGTTGACCCCGATCTTTCTTGCCTTTGTCTCTGGCAGGCCCGAGTCACGCGATTTACAAGTGACACAGACAACACTAAATAACGTGAAGAACAATACTTACATCTACAGCAAAACAAATGACGCAAGTCTGTCTGGAGTAAAACATGAGCACTGAATGAATGTACCGTAAGGGGCTCATAGCTGGACAATGGTCATGCATGAGGTCTTGGGTTGTCCTACCCACCTCCGATATCAATACAACCTAATTGCATCATATTGAACAAAGTTAATACATCTGAAATAAATGTAAAAAGTAGAACCGCTATCGTCAATGTCAGGGGGTGTAGCTCACTCGTACTTATAGGATTGGCAGTAATATTAACAATGGCTTAAATTGACACAGATCAGGTAACCATTACAGTAGCATTACACCTTCTGGTACACATATCAGTTGTATGGTCAGTAGAACAATTTGGCTGTACTGGATATCACAGTAACCCTGTGCAGTATCACGCACTGGGCATGTGCATGCAAATACATGTCATATTACGATGCTGCGTAACATCTTCAAGGTTGGCTAGTTCATGCACTATCGGTCATAGTATACTGTTCACACGGTAAACCAAAACTGTGAACCTTGAAGATAAACAAGCATTGACTGATTGAGTGTTTCAAGTAATCATTGTTAATGGTTATTTCTGAAATCACTGTAAATGTTACTTTCAAGCCGCTGGGTACCTTCAAGTCGCTAAAGAACTAATAAGGCTAAACTCTAGTTGGGTTGGATAACTAGGGGAGATAACAAAAAAGTGCAATATTTCTGTTGAACCGGCTAATATCACAGAAGTGATTTTGGGGAGTGATGATAAATGTGGGCCACTGGAAATGCCTTGTTGCAAAGATATAAAATGCCTTTGTCATTTCATCTTCTCTTATTCCCATCAACATGTAAAGCACAGTATGTGTATGTTTATGACTGTATGTGTGTGTGTGTGTGTGTGTATGTGTGTTTGCCAGTTCTGAGCACCCTCTCTTCCAATGCTGGGCGGACTGCGTGATCAGAAGAAGCGTGGCTTGAGATGAATCGGGATGTTGGTTTCTGCCACAGGAAATCACCAGGAAGGACCCGTGTTTGGGACACAGGGAACGTGGCAAAATATTATTTTGATTAAACTGTTTGAAGAGTGAGGGCATAATAAGATGGAGTAATCGTAAGTAAGGGTGAGGAAACACAATTGTTTTTTAACCCCTCCCTCCCCCTTCTCAGATGACTAATTTTTCCTTGGTTTAAGAAAATGATTGTGAGAATCGCGGTTCTATTTTTCACAATCTATGGGCATTGCCATGGAAAGTTCTACTAAATAAAATGTCTATGCTCCAAGAGAGAGCGAGCGAGAGAGAGAGAGAGAGAGAGAGAGAGAGAGAGAGAGAGAGAGAGAGAGAAAGAGAGAGAGAGAAACGGACAGAGAGAGACAGACAGACATACAGAGCGAGCGAGAGACAGGGAGATCGACAAACAGACAGAGAGATAGACAGAGGTTGGGTGTGACAGATATACAGGTGAAAGGAGAAATATAGGCTATACTTGAATAATCCTAATTTTGTATGTATACACAGTGCACATACAAATAAACACATAGAAACTTTGTATAGAACATCCAAATTTTGGGACCACAGAGGAGTACAAGAAACCTAATATTTATTGGTTATGGAAATTGTGGAATAACTTTAACTCAACAGATTATAGTATTTTGCCAGAAATGCTCATGAAGTCGACCTATTTTTAGTTGTTTTTTTTTTTAATTCATTTCTTTTAAACCAAATTTGTTTTGCAGATTTCAAAACTTCAGCTTTTTATCTTTCAGATACAAATTTAGTTCACCGCTTACATGTACGCGATATGACTTCGTTGATTAATTGTTTTTAAAACTATATGCTCTTATTATTTTGATATGCTAATGATAGTAGATAGAGATATCGGTCTTAGATAGGCCAAAAGTGGATAGAAATACGGTCACCTGAAGCGGACAGCAGTATAAGAGAATGGACTGATTGCTTGTAACAAGTATATATGTGTATATAGAAAAAGTGTATTTTTCGGGGTTGGCAGGGATGGGGTGGGGATGGTATAAATGAAGAGACATTTGGAGATATACAGAAAGGTATATAGATAGATAACGAGAGAGAAGGAGGGGATGAGAGAGTGAGAGATAGAGAGATAATTAGGGAGAGTAAGTGGGACTGGAAGAGATAGCGGGAGAGTGGGTGAGAGAGATATATAGACTGAAAGAGTGGGAGAGGGAGGGAGAGAAGACAGGAGAAAAGAGGGAGAGAGAGAAAGAGAGAGAGAGGGAGAGAAAGAGAGAGAGAGGCAGAGAGAGACCGGACACACAGACGTTTTCCATCTTTTTTAACCGCACAAGAGAAAAGAATGTGATGCCGACATGGTTTCCATCTTTTTTAACCGCACAAGAGAGAAAAATGTGATGCTGACATGTTTTTTTTCTTTACTTTATAATGTACTGTATTTGATATGTACCTCTTATTTTTTCCCTTCAAATCGCGCCAATTATACTCTTTTGCTTAGCAAGTGTTTTTCTATTGTTAAAAACTGCTATTTGATATAATTTATGTTATTTTTTCTCTTGAACATACTGTAATTTAATAGGCAATTTTTTACATTTAACTCGTTTTCTAGATCGACAAAAAACACGATTTTGGCTAAACAAAGCAGGACGTAGCTCGAAACTATAGAGCCGCGACATGTATTTATTTTTGTTTATTTTTTGATAGATAGGTAGATAGATAGGTAGATGGACGAATAGAAAGAAAGTAAGATAGATAAATAGATAGATAGATAGATAGATAGATAGATAGATAGATAGATAGATAGATAGATAGATAGATAGATAGATAGATAGATAGATAGATAGATAGATAGATAGATAGATAGATAGATAGATAGATAGATAGAGAGAGAAGGGAAGAGAGAAAGTGAGAGAGAGAGAGAGAGAGGGAGAGATAGAGAGACAGACAGAGAGAGAGAGAGAGAGAGAGAGAGAGAGAGAGAGAGAGAGAGAGAGAGAGAGAGAGACAACGAGAGAGAGAGAGATACTATTGTTTTTGTGGAGACTCTCCTGCATAAGAGCAATATGAATATTGTATGATGGCATGATTTTAGTTCTGTTTTCTTATTCTTTATATCCCAAACACTTTATTGGATGAAATTTCATTTAGTTTGTTTCTTTGTGCTATTTTTTTTCTCTTTCTAGACTTACTTGTACTTTAATACTTTGGTTACCAGTAGCACAATTTTTCACTATTTGAAATATGTTTTCGCGCTGACTGGCTAGAACCCTATATGTTATTAAATAAAATTTATGTGACTATTTCTTCTTACCGAACCAAACAGTCGCACCCAGCAAGAAAGACAGACACAAAGAGGATGTGTAATAAAGTCCCTATACTTTTAGAAACCGCACATTACGAATCCGTCGTCCTTCAAGACAATGAGGTTGGTTGGTTGGTTGGGTTGGTTTAATGTCCAACAGCAGCACTATATAGGCTATATTGTGAACGGGCCCCAAGACGGACGTCTGACAATTTTATGTGCTGCCACACACGAGACAGGGCGGTCACATTATACTGACACCGACCCAACCAGTAGGGAAAACAAACAACAACAACTAACCAACAAATACGTAAATAAAAAAAAAAACAACAACAACAAAACACACGAAAACAAGAAACAATTTCAAAGGAATTAAATTCCAAGACCATACAAGGAATTTGCCAGACTTGACAGTTAGAATAGCTTAGCAGTTCGTTATTGTAAAAATAATATGCTTTTAATTGATTTTAAAGAGGAACAGAACCATCTCTTAACATTTTAAAATGAAGCGGAATCTATGTTGTAGTTCTGCCTCCATTCAAACTTTAATTTTCTATAGTTTTTATTTGTCTAACTCACGGAGAATAGAATCGACAATCATTACAACTTATTTGTATCTTGAGAAATTGAGAAACATTGGAACAAATAGTACAATCAAGCACACTGAACGAATAGAAAAGTGCAATAGTTTCCTGTTAACGTTTTCGACAAGACAACGCCAGTAGAGCTGATGGCAAACCCTGATTGGTTTGTTGTGACGTTACTTAGACAACTCCGATTGCGATCTGCTTTGAACACACAACTGGCGAACAGGATGTGTAGTGTATGTCGATCAGAGAAGACCGCACAGCTACCGACTGTACATTTTTAAGCAAAAAGTATGAAGAACATAACGCAAGATTTTTTTAATGTAAGATTACCACGAGAATCAGGTCAACCTTTTGCCAGAAAATGTTGATATACACGCAGGCCTTTTGCTTCTGTGATTGTTTTTTGTGTGTGGTCATACTGCCATCATAGGTATATCTGAGATTTTAATTGATATATAATGGCTAAACGATTTGCGTTATACTAAGTATCAAATGGGACAGGCGGGTAGTGAGTGGTTTCATCAGATGAAACTGTTTACTGTTCAGGCGAGATATATGATACGACAATGGCGCCGTTAGTGTTTTTAACCTGCAATCTCTACAAGTAAATTAAATTCACCAAGTTGTTATTTATAAAATCATTATCTATATGCAATGAGAAGGCCCTATGGAGTCATGACTATCGAATCTTTGGTGACGATTATTTGTTTCAACCTAATGAATAAAGCGTTTTTATTTTGGTATAACCCCTCCATCCCTTACCAACACAAACAATAAATCCCACTCCCACTTTCCCTCTAGAAGAAACTTTATCCCTCAGGATACCGAGGAGTATCTCTATGGACATTGCAAATCAGACCCCAAAGTACGGTTTATTAGACTTTGTTTTGATAAATCCAACTGTGTTCATTCTTTAAAAAATATTACTGAACTTCCAACACATACTATGTGAATATCCATTAGAATAGAAGTGGTTAACTAAATTGGTATTTATCAGGCAACCAGTAGATTCTATAATTACTAATAATCAAGTTCACCCTCTATTGATTTAGTTGAATGAGGCATTCTCATTTGGGGGGGGGGGTATCTTTTTCTTTGTGCTCTGTTTGACTAAGGGTTAATCATGATTGTGCTAGGAAAGAGGCCAGAGATTTTGGCGAGCCACACAACAGGCAGAACTCACAAACAACATAACGTAGCCATTGTCTTGCAGATGCTTGATTCTCTCTCTTTAGAACCGTAGAAGCCTCCTTTTTTTTCCAATGAAATTTTCTTTCAGTAGCGGCTAGAGAGGGTTCAAAATGCAAAGCCTTTTTCGCATAAGTTGAACGTTTGATAGAAAGAAATTTGCTAATTTAATTTTTTTTTAATGGTGCTGGGGTTCGATTTTTATAATGAGGAAGGTTGCTGGAGGGTTCAAAACAGATTACCACCAACCTAACACTTCATCATTTATACTAAATAAGACTCACTTGAACATTTACCCACCCCTTTATATCACTCTTTGAATTTGGTCATAATCTTATTGCTAACATTATCGCCCATAGCCTAAGAATCAGACTTGGATCTAACAGCCTTATAATTTTTGAATTTACATTATTTTTGATATAGGAGTTCTTTCGTTGAAAGGAATAAAAAAAAATCACATACGAGTCAGACCAAGATCAAAGGTATTACATAGTTGTGTCTTGTGAGAAAAATACAATGCTTGTCTTTAACCACCTTCGGTAGACATAGCTATAGGGCAGCATGAACAAGGAAGAAAGAGATTTAGACCCCTGGCTTTGGCATGCAAGCACATGGTTAGTCGAACATCTACATCTACTTCCTCGTTGTACTTTCTATTCCTAGTATCTCCAATCAAGATAAAACAGTTTTATCCCCAGGGCTATGTTGTGTCCCAGGGTTGGGGGAACTAAGTGAAACTAAGGTCCACTAATGCTACCCGGGCGCATACCAGGGGGAAAACGAAACCAGCTTGTTTTAGCGAACCCCATAAGGACGGGCACCAAACACAGCAGATCTTGACTGCCGATCTGATCATCACTTCTCAGTTGCGAATCTGATCTTTAACTATTCTGAGGCGACAGTTTTCTTTTCCAATTGACCACATGAAGCATTTGTGAAGAGAGAATACCAAGAACGGAGGAAGAGGAAATAGATCACGACAAAGGCGAATTATTCAATATGGCAAGCGGTTGGAGTAGACTTTACCACTGTAAGTAAACTGTACAATTAAAATCGATGCTTAAATGTTTTATTGTTTCCCCCAAAAAGAATTTGAAAGAAAACAACAACAACAACAACAACCATATCACATTATTTTTCTTAAAGATATGCTCATAGTGCACACACATTTAACACATAAATTATATCAATTCTAATCCAGGTATATTTCTGTTATTATATGATACCAATAGATATGTAACTTTTTAGTGGAAAACATGAGCTCATCTTAGGTTTTAGTTATTAAGCAATTATGTCCGCACAGGAATGAGTAGTACTAAAAGGAATGTCCTATTCTAGTCTTTAAAGAGAACATAAAGGCAGCAAATGGAAAAAAAGAACAAAAAATCTTTACTACAAATGACACAGTGGCGCTTCTGTCTGTTTGAACATGACTCATGCCTTCCAATATAGTGGAATAACTTTTGATGAGAATCTCATTCCTAAAAAGTATAAAAGAAAGATTCTATTAAGTTTCAGCCTACTACAACCACAACCTCCACCATAACTACCGATCAATAGCTAAATTATAACATACTAAATATGATATTTGGGATCAGAACTCACTCGGCGCAGTAAAAAATCGAAAGAATAGAAACAAAACAACAACAACAACAACAACAACAACAACAACAACAACAACAACAACAACAACAACAAACAACAACAACAAAAAAAACGACACAATTTTCACAAATTTAGACTATTGTATTTTACTTCAAAAAGAGGCCTTTGGTTTGCTTTTACTTTCACAGCAATTTATTTTATATTAAGATAAGATAAGATAAGATAAACTTTTATTCATTCACAAGAAAAATTTTGCTTGGATATACCAGCAACAACAGGAAAATTGGCACTGACATTTATGAAGCATAAGCATCGAAAACTTTCACACCCTCTCTCCATTTTTCTCCTCTCTCTCTTCTCTCTTTGTTTTTCTCATGGTAGATATAATCTGAAAGGTACAAAGATGGATAAAGGCAAATAAAAATACTTTTGTATTAAATTAACTTCATTTTTTTCATTTGGTGTTGGGTATAGGTGGCAAGGCTGAGGAGAAATCGTTGATCTTTTTCGAGTTTTTGTTATATCTGTTCTTTTTTGTTTTAATAATTATTGAATTTGTTTTTACGACACTTCAGCACAATAACGGCTATATTCTTTTTGTAATAGGCTATGCACGCAATGCTATGTCAAAATTATTACCATGTTTTGATATTTTCAGGGACGAAAACAGAAAAGAATCTGTACTAGTTTAGAAATCTTTTCTATTTTCTTGTTCTGCTTTGTATAAAAAGGACAAATTCATTATATACTTTTCTTATTCCACACTATATTTATTTTCCTCCCAATTGAAAAATACAGCACAAAGATGATCATATGTTATAAAAATGACTCGCAACAAATTCTCCCAATCAGATGTTGGTGATGCATTTTTGACAATTTGAGTTATTTTTTTTTATCCTCTGTGAATGCTGACAATGGCTAGACTCTATAATCTTATCCAGCCACCGTCGTCTTAGTTCCAGAACAATAGATACGTTGCTTGAATCCAGCTATGTGGACCTGGTCATAATGTTGGACATTTTTTACGGCTCGTATTTTTTTTTTATTTTGAGCACCGAAAGTTTGACCCATTAGCTTTGAGAAACGAAAATATGTTGAAAAATAGTTTTGTCATTGAAGCCGATGCAGCTAGAATTAGAATACCAAAACATAATCATTGATAAGTTTTATGTCTCTTAAGTTTCTCAAAGCATAGTTTATGTCTCTAAAATCTCCCAAAATATAATCACCAATGCGTTTTTATCTCTTAAGCCCCTTAAAATATAATCATTGATAAGTTTTATGTCTTTAAAAAGTCCAAATGTAAAGCACGATCTCAGAGTGCAATCTCGAATCTCCTGCTGTTCACCCCAACCATCTTCTGAACTCAATATAATGTAACAACTGTTTGTCTTTGTAGCATACGTCTATTTTTTATTTTGTCGATTTTATGTGTCAAATGTTGATATGTAATAATACTGGCAACGATTTCCATCCCATTATTTTGTGTTTGTGAGAAAACAAACAAGGCCCTGGTTCTCAGATTCCAGGCCTCCTTTAGATTATTTATTTAGTCTATTACTTTGCATTGAGGTGACAGAAATTTCTTAAATGTTGGCGATTGTCAGCGCGCCCTTAAAACATGTTTGGTTTCTCGCCATTTAAATAACGCGGATTAAAAAGATGTCTGTCATTGTAAGTTAAGCCCTACTTAATATGACAATAGATTTCTGGAGACTGTAATAGTAAACCTTGCACATATAAAAGAGCTTACGAAGTGATCAGCCATATGAACACATAAGGCACTCAAGAGAGAGAGAGAGAGAAGAAGAAGAAGAAGAAGAAGAAGACAAAGCAAGCTCTAAGACTTAAGGCTACAGATCTGAGAGGTCATATGTACGCTTAGCTACAGATCCATCACAGATATAATCCAAACCAACATAATAACACCGCATTTTTACCAAGACTTTGTCAAAGCATTACCCTCTGTTCATGGTTCGTCTTCTACGCATACGTCACATTGAATGTTAATTTCATCTTGAGTTGAAAGGAATAAACAATTATTAAGACTTTAAAAGGTAAAAAATGTATTTAAAAATGTACGTGAAATTCCTTTTATCTCTATTATAATATAATCTGTTTTTAACATTTCATTTTAAGAATTCTTTAATATAAAAAATAGACGTTATATTTGTAGCATATATATATATATATATATGAGCTCTATCTATCTATCTATCTATCTATCTATCTATCTATCTATCTCTCCCTCGCCCTCTCTCTATCTCTCTCTCTCCATAGATTTATGTATATATCTACAATGGACACATAAACATTCCATGGAATGAAAGAGAAGACAAACCAGCGAAACAAGGAACAACATACCTCAAACCCCCAAGCAACATCCATGACTACAGCCACACAGATTATAAGAAACAACAAGGAAAAGGAATGGCTAAATGAGTGAGCTCTGGAAGTGGAAAAGACTGGAAGATCTGGCTTGAAACACATGCCAACACCCACCCCAAAAGACAGCATTAACCTTATGAAACGTCAAGAACAGGCGACAATATATCGGCTGCGAACCCAGCATATTCCACTCAAATACTACATCAATCGTTTACAACTTCAAAAAGAATCTTTCTTCTCTCTATACCCCCAAACGTATGAAACAGTCGAACATATCTTATTTAACTATCCTTAACTACAAGACCTCCACACATAACTTCTTTCACCTAATCCTACTTTTGAAAACACATTGTATTGCGGAAAAAACCAACTGGACAAGGCATATGCTTGCTTCATCATGGCATCAAGTCGAAGGGCGCAGGCTCAAGTGGCTTCTGGATCGGCAAAGGAAAAGTATCAATGGAGTCAAAAGCTCATCACCAAAAGAGATAAGACGACAATGAGAAGCCTCAGGGTTACCGCTGAGTGATTGAAGCGTGTGTGGACAGAGCAAGCAGTGGCGCGTGCCTGATACCCCCTGGTCCCGCTAGCGCAGTCAACAGCCAGAATAATTATCACCCCTCAGACTCTGCCTCATTGAAAACAGACCTTATCGACTGCATGGGTGATCCTGTTCTGTACACTCAGGAGTTGTGGAATGCTTATTAACCAACAGCAATGCTATCACCCGATTATTTAGATTTTATTAGTTGAGGTACCTAACCGTGTTTACATAAATTTATATAAAAATATCAGCAATTGCAGCATCATCAATCTATCTCTTTCACTAATCTGTGTTATTGCAATAGCCTACCTTTTATCTAATATTGATTTCTGGCTTAAATTATTCAATATTTGTATTTATTTCTTGATCCGATAATATTTCGTTAAGGCTTGTCATATTGAACATATTGAAAACACTACTATGAATTAAGGAATACATGTTATGATTATTAACCCCCTCTTCCAAAAAAGTATAAAGTTTGCTCCCATGCCTATCATTATTAAAATGAAAACAAAAGAAAAACCACAGGCAGATCTATCTCTTCGTGATGTAAAAACTGGTGCCAACTATCACTAATGGTATCCAATTCGATTCATTTTCAATGTAACTTCCACTGATTAAGCCATTGCTTGATTAGCGAATAAGGTTTATTTTATTTTTTCTATGTAGTAAAATATAAAGCTGCATAACCGTCGACATTTCCGCTTTAATCTTGTCTCTATAAAAATATATCATATATCCTCCTTAGGGTGCAATGGGCGAATGAAAAGAAATGGAGTAGGAATTACGATGATCTTTCTTATCTGTTTCCTGTCCGTGGAGTTATGGAGCGGCAATTCAATGAAAATCGATAGACGTGAGTGCTAAACAACTTATTCTTTCCGACAAAAACGAACCTCCCTTCCCTATTTCCACCCTTTTTTCTGTCTGTCTGCCTTTCTGTCTGTCTGTCTGTCTCTCTCTCCCTCTCTCTGTCTCTGTCTCTCTCTCTCTCTCTCTCTCTCTCTCTCTCTCTCTCTCTCTCTCCCTCTCTCTCTCTCTGACTCATTCTCTCAAGGTCGCCTAATACTATTGCTGCTGTTGCTACTACTACTACTACTACTACTACTACTACTACTACTACTACTACTACTACTACTACTACTACTACTACTACTACTACTACTACTACTACTACTACTACTACTACTACTACTACTACTACTACTACTACTACTACTACTACTACTGATACTACACTACTACTTTGTTTCTACTGCTAATTTCTAATCAGGTACCCCCCCCCCCTTTTTTTTTTCAATGATTACCTACACCATAATTTTGCTACTTGCACTTGTTTATTTCAGTTGAAGTGAAGCCTTGCTTGTTTAAAAAAAAGTCCCGTTTTAACTGTGCATAAATTTGATCTAGTGATAGCGTTATTTTATGGACTAAGTGTCGTTAGTACGACGGTGCGGTACTTACAATTCGTTTTAAGACTTCTTATTCGCTTGACCTAAGACGAGTTGTAAGCTTACCGCGGCGCTGTATCTACGACCCAAAGATGAGAATGTTGGGAAATCTACGTACTTCCAGAAGGTATCAAAGTCAGTACACTCAATGGATATTCTTTTATTTACCTGAGATGCAACGATAAAGACTATTGCACTTTATGTCATACTTTGACAACTTTCCAGACCCCCAGATTGAGATGAGAGATATGCAAGACGTGAACTGTCAAGTACGCTCACAGGTAACATGCACCAAATAATAGCTCTTAATGGTGTATTCCGATGTTCTAAACATCATGTCTGGGGTATAAAGTACAATGTTTCTATTCGCTTAGACCCCAGACTAAGAGAGTTTTACTACTTGAAAGTATCCTTAGTCTGGGATATACTAGATATTTAAAAATGAACTAGTCTGGGATATACTAGATATTTAAAAATGAACTAACTATGAAGCTTTTCTATTGCGAACAAATCTAAAGCATACACAACGCTTTCAATTACATTCAAGTTAAGAGTTAGAAATGTGAACAAAATATCCTTCAATATCCGATTTTCAGGAAACTAAGATACAAGCCCTTTGAAACAATCATTTCCTCTTTTAAGTTGAATGCTGCTTTAAGATTTCTATACTCAAATTACCATTCTTTTGTCTTAAGTCATGTCTTTATGAATATTGAAAAAATGGAACGATTTAAGGCAATTTAGGGTACATGCTTCTACAAACATAAAGAGAATAAGCAAAAATTACTGCGGACTGCTGAGTTACGGCAACAGTATAACTTCTTCGATTGATTAAAACAGCAAAACCACAACACAAAAGAAAGAAAAAATACATTAGTTTGGAAATAAAATAATAAATGTAGTTGGTTGTCGGTTGGGTTGGTTTAACGTCCAACAGCAGTACTATATAAGCTATATTGTGGACGGACCCCAAGACGGACGTCTGATAATTTTATGTGCTGCCACACACGAGACAGGGCGGGGATACCATGACTACTGTAAAGACAGTAACATCTTAGATAACTTACAAATGGAAGACTGTTTCAAACGAGTAATGTTGTCAAACTGTAAATGAAATACGAAGGAAACCAGATAATCTTGTGTCTCTGGTTGACCATGAACGGTGTATATATTTCAATCTTTTTAACAAACCAGGGATGTGAACTGAACCAGTCAGCCGTAGCAACAGTCGAAGTGGATAAATTAAAAGTACAAGGCCCTTCATCAGATCTTCATATGCAGCAACGAAGGTATCTTGAAGTTTTTTATTAGGTAAAAGTAGGGTGTCTTATAATTGATTGTGCTAGTCTTACTTTTCTAGCTGTCTATCAATCTATCTACATACCTATATACTTATTTATTTATGTATCCATTCAACCACCTATATGTCTGTCTGTCTATCTATCTATCTATCTATCTATCTATCTATCTATCTATCTATCTATCTATCTATCTATCTATCTATCTATCTATCTATCTATCTATCTATCTATCTATCTATCTATCTATCTATCTATCTATCTATCTATCTATCTATCTATCTATCTATCTATCTATCTATCTATCTATCGATCGATCGATCAATCTGTCTGTCTGTTTATCTATTGTTCTATTTATCATCCGAAATAATACTATTATTCATTGCCGCTAAGATCAGAAATCATTTCTTTATTAATCTATTTATCGGTGTGCTATTCACATGCATATCAGTTATTTCCTCATTCTTTCTAGTTTTAAGCAAACGCTCGCTCTATTTATCTATGTGTCTAGATTGTATTTCCATAAAAATTAGGATGCAAAGGTGAGTTAGAGAGAGAGAGAGAGAGAGAGAGAGAGAGAGAGAGAGAGAGAGAGAGAGAGAGACAGACAGACAGACAGACAGACAGAAAGAATGAGACAGAGAAAGAGAGAGAGAGAGAGAGAGAGAGAGAGAGAGAGAGAGAGAGAGAGAGAGAGCACAGAGACAGAGAGAGAGAGAGAGAGAGAGAGAGAGAGAGAGACAGAGAGAGAGAGAGAGAGAGAGAGAGACGGAGACAAAGACAGAAAGTGAGTGAACAGAGAAATGTGAGCACACTTAAATTCAAAAACCTTTAATAATTACCTGGTTTCCCCGTACACTTCTCATCATCACGTTCCCATTTCCCCCAGAGAAACCATTGCCAGGGCGTGCGCCAGCCTCCCTCCCGAAACCATCAGCCGAAACATGAGGCACGCCATGGCTTCACGACCTCACAGATTCTTGTACTGTCCCGTGGAGAAAAGCGCGTCCACTTTCTGGCGCCGCTTCATGTATCAGTTGGTGCTCACAAACCCCATGCAGTAAGTCTAGTAGACTATGTTTTTGTTTTATAAAATTATAAATTAGAAAGTTGAATATAAAAAAACAACAAAAAGCAGATCTTGAAATTAGTCAGGAGATGGGAACAGTGACTTGTTAGTTAATGATAAAGAATGAATTGATGCAAGATCGAGGCCTCCTTAAGAACAGGCTAAGTCACCGAAATGTGAACACATTTTAGCGAATAATCGTAACAGTGGTGTATTTCTCATACATCATTACGGGAGTTAGTTCAAATTGATACCCAGGGAGTCATTTTTGTTCAGCCTTCTCAGCTTTCACTGCAATAAGTAAAAATTTGTTCAGCGATCTAACTGTTTCTACTTTTTAATAGTATTAGTCACTTGGACTTAATGCAAATGTTTATCTACTTCGGTGACTTTGCCTGCTATTTTTGGAAGCCCCGTGCAAGATCAATAAATCCGTTCAAAACAAACACGTGTATATATCATACTTTAAAATTATAAACTGCTTGCTTTAGTGCAGCTCAATAATGAGAGCTTTGTTCAGTGGCGCTTAAAGATTCATATTTAAATCAAGGAAATACGTTTATCGCGCATAAAAGTAGCAATTTAAGAAAAGGGGCAATAAATATATTTTTCAAGTTGAATGTCTTCTACGTTCCTACCGAGAATCATAAACGGCGATGAGTCTCCAAACTAGCGTCTAACATTTTACGTGCTGCCACACAGAGTCAGAGTGGAACGACCAGGATCTATGCCTCAGTCGTTCACATTATACATACACAGATCCAACCAGTTTGATACAAAGCCAGCCTTCTCGGAAACAAAACTTTGACAAGAAACCGCACGTGCTTTGGTTGAGTTACAGAACCTCATGGGCAAAATGTATGATTATAAACATATTAGTTCACTATGAAAAACAAAATTATCCAGATATACCTATGCAAACTTCGATACATGTACTTAAGAATCATACCTATCACAACTTTGTTTACCTGACTGGCCTCAGCCTACCACTAAATTCTGAACCCGATGTTCCTGATATCCTCTGGTTGCAGGTCACCTTTCGATGTGAGTGTGCAGACAGTGTACAGCGGAAAATTTCCGTCCAATCAAGTCCAGGTCACAGAATCTGGGAAGGCCCTGGACAAAATGCTGCGCTCTTTCACCAAGATGCTGTTTATTAGAGAGCCCTACTCAAGGTGAATCATTCAAGATGTTTGCTACCTTTGCCTCCTTTGTGATGGGAAAGGGGATACTGAATAAATGCTCTTTAAAACACTAAAAGTGCTTCTCCTCCATTAACTGTCCTGATTTAGGAACATAACATTATAGAAACCCAATAATATTCTTCGCTACTTGCCTAAATACTTTATAAACCATCACGTCAAGCACTCAATTCAATGACTGTTGAATTAATTATGAATGATAGATAATTATTTTGATTTGCATTTCCTTACGTCCGCTCCACCCTCCCCAAGAAAAAAAAAGAAAATTAGAAATTAAAACCATCAGCCTTTAAGTGGTTATCACGTAAAGGTTATTATTCAACCTCTTCTTTGTTGTTGTTGTTGTTGTTGTTGTTGTTGTTGTTGTTGTTGTTGTTGTTGTTAGTGCTGTTTTTGTTGTGATGTTGTTGTAAAGCGATGCAAAGTTCTTGTTGTAAAGCGATGCGAAGTTCTTGTTGTAAAGCGATGCAAAATTATTGTCGAGTCCCAAAACTAGTACTAATCTGTATTGTCGAGGTATCTCCAAAACTATGCTGCGAAAAGCATATTTCCAATTAAATGGGAATGAACTCTTAAAACATTTCCAATCTGTACTTTCAAATCGTTTATCTCCTCTTCTCAAGATTTCAACATTTTTCACCCCACGATCAATAGATTATTGTCAGCCTATGTGGACAAGCTTCTGGCCCCGAATCCAATTCTCTGGTCAATGTGGGGTCTCCCATCAGTGGCTCTCTGTCGCGATCCAGCCGGCAAACCGTGGTGCAAGGATCGCAGTGGCTACACAAGGAATCCGCAAACTGTTTTCCCGGCAGGGGACGTTGAACAACCTGTGACTAAAGCTGGACAAGAAGAGGCAGCGACAACACCATGTGGCGAGGATGTCACATTCCCAGAGTTCGTCAAGTTGGCCGTCACAACCTTGGTAAACACCAACGCTCACGTGATGCCCATCTATCGCATGTGCTCGCCATGCTACGCCAACTACACAGTGATTGGACACATGGAGACCTTCGACAGTGACGTCAGGTTTCTCTTACCAAAGATCAATGTCACTGAGAGCCAGGTAGAACAACTCTTTAGTAAAGGTTATAATAATGTCTTTCTGGGAAGATGGCGAAGAAATGATGATGGTGACGACAATGACGACAACGACATTGATGATGATGATGATGATGATGATGATGATGATGATGATGATGATGATGATGATGATGATGATGATGATGATGATGATGATGATGATGATGATGATGATGATGATGATGATGATGATGATGATGATGATAATGATGATGATAATGACGATGATGTTGATGACAATAATAATCATAATAATACTGAGGTAATATCATGGATAAAAGTTTATTACTAATAATAATAATCATAATAATACTGAACAAATATACAAAAATCGTGGATACAAGTTTTATTTAATAAATTCTATTCTTTTAGGTAAATCTAGAGAAAATGGACAACAACGTCGCCTACGATGCCATAGAGGATTCCGTCCACGACTCAATGAGTACCACTTGGCTAAAAAAATCCCTCAGGTGAGCACAGATGGAACCATCATCAAGCTGTAGACGTCAAAGTTGACGTTGTAATAATTTGATGAAAAAATTTACACGCTATAATGTTTTTTTTCCAAAAGTCGTAGAAATACAAGTGCGGTTATAGGAACTAGAAAAATATAAAGATACTTTAAAATACAACGTCATGAATAAGTAAATAAAAAACAACAACAGCCAAACAAAAAACATCAACAAATAAGCAATACGCTTAAACAAATTATTTTAATTTCTCACAGATGCATCACGAAGTTGGAAGTTGTAAGGCGGATCTGGCGAAAGCTGCAGATTCGAGGGTTTATCAGCTGGCGCCTCAAGCCATCAGACTTCCATCTTGACGAGCTGTCTGTCCTCCACATGGACGGGCCGGAACTCATCAAAGTTCTGCTCTCAGCTAATGGGAAATCCAGCAACAGGACCGAACTGAAGCTACAGAAGAAGCAAGCCCTGAAGGAGGCATTTAGCTCACTCCAGCCTCAACAGTTTACAGAGATCTTAGAAAAGTTCGGCCCTGACTTTACGCTTTTCGGTTTCCAGCAAAAACCAAAGGCGTTTGAGGACTTTAGTAGAGCGAGTTTTGTAAATACTGGTGCTTTAGATCTTACTAAAGATTGGAATATGGATGGGTTTAGATGAACGTTTCTTACTCAGGTTATGAAAATTTCTTTGCTAGAGCTTGGCGGTAATTTTTTTTGCAGACATAGGGTCTCACTGGTGAATATTGTGTGAGGATAACGATTTCAGCCTGATTTCAAGGTGGTTAAAACTAATTTTGCACTTTGCATTTTTTGCCTTTAGATTTCCTATTGCATTTATCGTTTTTCAAAAAGGTTATCGATTACTGAAAATTACAAGAGTGTTAGAAAGTTACACAGAGATAGAGACTAAATTATTCATCTCCTTTTCCCATTGTATTTGGAAAATTCCGAGCACTTGTTCTCCAATTGATCGGAAAACAAGGCTCCTGGAATGAGGATAAAGTTTGGAAATCGGAATTTGTATTTCTTCATCGCAAAATATAAGTGAAATGTAATGTAGCACTATTACATTTTGCATTTTACAACATAATCATTCTGCATATCATGGTACCAAAGATCAAAATTGTTATTTTTTGTCAAGATTTTATGAAATGATACGCTTGTATTTATTTGAAAATTGTATGTATGTATTTCGTTTCGATTTTTGTCGCACTTCTCATAAAATTCTAAGCATATAGGATTATCAAGCCTGACTTCTATAATGTGCATTGTGTTTTATTCTAAAACTTTTATAGTTGTGTTCTGAAACTAAAATGTGATCAGTATTGGAAGAAATCTCTACAAGCACAAATAATTCAAAGGAAGAGATCATTTTCATCCGCATTATTATGAAATAATACATGTTCTCCTTGTTTTAGTGCCATTCTCTAACAGTTATAGGCAATGAGAATGTATTATTTTTATGTTTCGCTTGGTATAAATCCACTGTTATAGTTCTGTAAACCAAATTGTTTGTCACGACACATTACAAAGGGTTGAGTAAAAATAAGTAAAGATATACTAAACAATACAAGATAGTTATTATACAGAAGTCAAAATAGATACTATAATCCAGGAAAAAAAGAAATTAATCTACAACTAATTGCTTTTTTATTATTTAATTCTATTTTATGTTTTTGGATATGGTCTACAGTATCTCCATACACAAGTTTACCAAAATCAAAGTGGCTGTACATACCTAAATTAACATTTGAAATTTCATTTTTTTCCACGAAAGCGTGTGCATGGAGCCCCTTATCGTCCCTTAAATTTCCAAGTCATTGTCTCACTGTTACAATATAAGCAAAAAGATAACGAGAGAGAGAGAGAGAGAGAGAGAGAGAGAGAGAGAGAGAGAGAGAGAGAGAGAGAGAGAGAGAGAGAGAGAGAGGGGGGGGTGGGGGGGGGGGGGGTAAGAGAGCAAACTTCCCTCGAGGATCAATTAAGTTTATCTTATCTTATCTTATATTATCTTAGAGCTTGTAAAACCAAACTTTGGTCGCGCGACAAGGGCATGGACTCTAAAAGAAGTGAACTTATATAGATTTAGTTCTCTAAATTGTATTATATTTTCTTTTCTTAAATGAAAGCTTAGAAAGAAATAAAATTGGGATTCGAACCTACCTTCAATAGCATTGAAATTTGTTATTCAAAGCTTGAATGTAGATTAAAATCTAGAACTAATTTAAAACTAGCTAAGAGAGCAGCGTAGTAAACAGAAGAAAAAAACAAGAATTACTCTGTGATCAACCGCAAGCTTCAAAGACAGGTGTGTTTAAAGGTATGAAACAATATTGTACCTGTACCTGGCCAGGGACAGAAATATTTTCTGGTTTTCAAAGATATTAAATCACAGCTTCATTTAGAGGACTTGTTAACATTGAAACTTTATGAAGATTTCAGTATTACGGTACTCAAAACAGGAAAAGAAGCCTTGGTTTGCTGTTATTTAAAGATTCATAGCATATTGCATTGAACAATTTACACGGCAATGAAAGTAAACCTGTTTCGTTGTAGTTTGACATGTATTATAATCATTTTATTACGCACATCATATTTGCAATGAATACTATTTCGTATTATGATTGTCTACGTGTTTAAAAAGCATTTATTTATTATGAATGTACTGCACTTTTTGAAATAGGTAACGTTTGGCTTCTTAAAATACGTGCAATGTAATTACGTTATGTACACGTGTTTCAGTAATATATAGGTATAGAATTCTTATTGTATTTGACTTTTAACCTATCAACAAAAAAAAAAAAACAAAACAAAAAAAAAAACATGTTTAACCATACTTTGAGTGTCTAAAGGCTTTGATGTTGACCAATATAAAAATGTACAGAAATTATCAAAATACGTGTATCAGTTTCAGAAAAGTAAAAGTTCTTGCCCAGATGTATACACCGAAAATGGAATTTAATGTTCTCTTCCTTTGTGATAAACCAAACTCAAAAGCCCTCTTAGACCTGAAACCGTCTTTCTTTGATTGAGAATGAAACTGTATGTATAATTATTATTATACAATACGATTGCTACACATGTAGTTCACGATTTATTTTTTTAAAACATGCCCTTAACGACCTCTGACCTCTCAAAAACCATATTCCGTAACACTTACGACGGTAAACTTTAAATATGTTATAGCTTAGGTGTTGGCCAAAACAAATTAATATGTGAGGCAACCAGGGTAAATCAGACACACGTCGCTAATATAAATTTGGAATTGAAGTCCTCTAAACAATAAAAACAGCTATACACTTACCTTTTTCATTTTCAAAGTAAGTCGGATATGTCTGGTTATAGAAATGATAATTATAATTTTCTCAGCCTCTTAAAGTGTTTTTGACGCTTTTTAACAAACTGTCAATAACTCCAAAAGTCAGATTTTCGACTTTTGCCTGATTCACCCTGGTTGCCTCACAAATGTGAATAAGTAAGTAAATTTCTTGTGTTACCTTAAAAAAAAAGGTTTCAGTAAAGATTTACACCACGAAAAATAGAAACGGAGAAATACGGGTTTTACGGGAAAAAAATTTAAATTTTGGGCATAAAACATGCGTACAAATACAAACACTGACATCAAATGCACAGAGCCCATTTATAAACTGAAATGCAAATTGAAAATGTTGCTGCTTTTGCTGTGACGCCATGATAATTATAAATCCTTTTTCACCTTCTCTAATAAGGTTAAAAATTCCATTTTTAAGACTAAACAAAAAATAAAACTGTGTTAAACAAAAGAATCAAAAAGTTACCTCCTAAACAACAACAACAACAACAACAACAACAACAACAAC